>PITA01022150.1:0-31023 GCA_004023965.1 Spilogale gracilis | reverse complement strand
TTTTATGCCAGTACCATGCTGTCTTGGTAATCACGGCTTTGTAATAAAGCCAGAAGTCAGGTAATGAGATGCCCCCAGCTTTGCTTTTCTTCTTCAGCAATTCCTTAGCGATTCAGGGTCTTTTTTGGTTCCATATAAATTGTAGGATTGTTTGTTCCAGCATTTTGAAGAATGTTGGTGGAATTTTGA
Source organism: Spilogale gracilis (assembly GCA_004023965.1). Taxonomy (NCBI): domain Eukaryota; kingdom Metazoa; phylum Chordata; class Mammalia; order Carnivora; family Mephitidae; genus Spilogale; species Spilogale gracilis. The sequence goes on along the minus strand of PITA01022150.1, from coordinate 30,834 downwards.
TCGGAATGGCATTGAAAGTATAGATTGCTCTGGACAGTATAGACATTTTGACAATGTTTATTCTTCCGATCCATGAGCACGGAATGCTCTTCCATCTTTTTGTGTCTTCTTCAATTTCTTTCATGAGTGTTCTGTAGTTCCTCGAGTACAGATCCTTGACTTCTTTGGTTAGGTTTATTCCCAAGTATCTTATAGTTTTTGGTGCTATAGTAAACGGACTCAATTCTCTGATTTCCCTTTCTATTTTTCATTGTTATTGTATAAGAATGCAACTGATTTCTGTGCATTGATTTTGTATCCTGCCACATTGTATGAGTTCTAGTAGTTTGGGGGTAGAGTCTTTTGGGTTTTCCACATAGAGTATCATGTCATCTGCAAAGAGAGTTTGACTTCCTCTTTGCCAAGCTGGATACCTTTTATTTCTTTCTGTTGTCTGATTGCTGTTGCTAGGACTTCTAACACTATGTTGAACAGTAGTGGTGAGAGTGGGCATCCTTGCCTTGTTCCTGATCCCAGAGGAAAGGCTGTCAGTTTTTCCCCGTTGAGAATGATACTCTCTGTGGGTCTTTCATAGATAGATTTTATGAGGTTGACAAATGTTCCCTCTATCCCTGTACTTTGAAGAGTTTTGAACAGGAACGGATGTTGTATTTTGTCAAATGCCTTTTCTGCATCAATTGAGAGTACCATGTGGTTCTTCTCTCTTCTCTTATTGATTTGTTCTATCACGTTGATTGTTTTGCGAGTGTTGAACCATCCTTGCATCCCTGGGATAAAACCCACCTGGTCATGGTGGATAATCTTTTTAATATATTGTTGGATCCTGTTAGCAAGGATCTTGTTGAGAATCTTGGCATCCGTATTCATCAGCGATATTGGTCTGAAGTTCTCCTTTTTGATGGGGTCTTTGTCTGGTATGGGGATTAGAGTGATGCTGGCTTCATAGAAAGAGTCTGGAAGTTTTCCTTCCATTTCTATTTTTTGAAAGAGCTTCAGGAGAATAGGTGTTATTTCTTCTTTGAATGTTTGGTAGAATTCCCCAGGGAATCCGTCTGGGCCTGGACTCTTGTTTTTGCGGAGGTTTTTGATCACTGCTTCAATCTCATTACTAGATATAGGTCTATTCAGATTGTCAATGTCTTCCTGTTTCAGTCTTGGTAGTTTATAGGTTTCTAGGAATGTATCCATCTCTTCTAGGTTGTTAAACATATTGGCATATAATTGTTGATAGTAATTTTTGATGATTGTTTCTGTTTCCTTGGTGTTAGTCGTGATCTCTCCCCTTTCATTCATGATTTTGTTAATTTGTGTCTTCTCCCTTTTCTTTTGGATTAGTTTGGCCAATGGTTTATCGATCTTATTGATTCTTTCAAAGAACCAGCTTCTAGTTTCGTTGATGGGTTCTACTGTATCTCTAGTTTCTGATTCTTCATCTCTGCTCTAATCCTTATTATTTCCTGCCTTGTGTGGGCGGTTGGTTTAATTTTTTGTTGATTTTCCAGTTCTTTCAGGTGTAATGAGAGTTGATATATTCGGGATTTTTCAATTTTTTTGAGTGAGGCTTGGATGGCTATGAATTTCCCCCTTAGGACTGCCTTTGCTGTATCCCATAGGTTTTGGATCGACGTATCTTCATTCTCATTGGTTTCCATGAAGTGTTTCAGTTCTTTGATTTCTTGGTTGATCCACATATTCTTGAGCAGGATCATCTTTAGCTTCCAAGTGTTTGATTTTCTCCTGAATTTTATGGTGGTTGAGTTCCAGTTTCACAGCATTGTGGTCAGAGAATATGCAGGGAATAATTTCAGTCTTCTGGTATCGGTTCAGCCCTGATTTGTGACCTAGTATGTGGTCTATTCTGGAGAAAGTTCCATGTGCACTCGAGAACAATGAGAATTCTGCTGTTTTAGGGTGAAATGTTCTGAATATATCTATGACATCCATCTGGTCCAATGTGTCATTCAAGGCTCTTGATTCTTTGTTGATTTTCTGTTTAGATGATCTGTCCATTGCTGAGAGTGGTATATTAAGATCTCCTACAATTAATGTATTCACATCAATATGATTCTTTATTTTGTTTAAAAGTTGGCTTATGTAGTTGGCTGTTCCCGTGTTGGGGGCATAAATATCTACAATTATTAGATCTTCTTGATGTATAGACCCTTTAAAAATGATGTAGTGTCACCTGGTGGTGGGTACTGGGGACACCTAAAGCGTGGAGCACTGGGTGTGGGGAATGGGGAATGAATCTTGGAACACTGGAAAAAAAAATTTAGTAACAATAAAAAAAAAAAACTTGCATCTTGGGGCGCCTAGGTGGCTCAGTTGTTTAAGCAACTGCCTTTGGCTCGGGTTGTGATCCCAGAGACCTGGGATCGAGTCCCACATCAGACTCCCTGCTCGGCAGGAAGTCTGCTTCTCCCTCTATCACTCCCCCTGCTTATGTTCCCTCTCTGGCTGTGTTTCTCTCTGTCAAATAAATAAAATCTTAAAAAAAAAAGAATGATGTAGTGTCCTTCTGTGTCTCTGACTACAGTCCTTAGACTAAAATCCAATTTGTCTGATATGAGAATCGCTACCCCGGCTTTCTTTTGGGGTCCATTGGCATGAAAGATGGTCTTCCATCCCCTCACTTTCAATCTGGAAGTGTCTTTAGATTCAATATGAGTCTCTTGTAAACAGCATATGGATGGGTCCTGTTGTTTTATCCAGTCTGCACCCTGTGTCTTTTTATTGGAGCATTTAGGCCATTCATATTGAGAGTGATTATTGATAGATACGTTTGTATTGACATCATTTTGCCTGTGGAGTTCATGTTTCTATAGATTACCTCTGTAAATTTCTGTTTTGTGTCACTCTTGGGTTTGTTTCTCCTCTATAGAACCCCTCTTAGCATTTCTTGCAGTGCTGACTTGGTGATTGCATAATCTTTTAGACCTTGGCGGTCTCGGAAGCTCTTTATTTCTCCTTCCATTTTGAAAGTCAACCTTGCTGGATACATTATCCTTGGTTGCATATTTTTGTCATGTAACTTCCTGAATATGTCTTGCCAGCCCTTTCTGGCTTGCCAGGTTTCTGTGGAAAGGTCTGACATTATTCTGATGGTCCTCCCTCTATAGGTGAGGGATCGCTTTCTCCTAGCTGCCCTTAAGACATATTCTTAGGTTTTATGATTCGAGAATTTTACTATTATGTGCCTGGAGGTTTTTCTGGCCTCATTGATCTTGGGGGGTTTCCTCTCTGCTTCTAGGACATGAACATTTGTTTCATTCCCCAGACTTGGGAAATTTTCATCCATGATTTGTTCAACAATATCTTCTAGGCTTCTCTCTCTCTCTCAGCTCCTTCGGGGATTCCAATAATTCTGATATTGGAGCGTTTCATGGCATCATTTATTTCCCTTATTCTGTTTTCCTGGGATTTTAGCTGTTTGCTCCAAGACTTCTCTTGCTCCTCCTTCTTAATCCATCTGTCTTCTAAATCACTGATACAATCTTCAGCTTCACTTCAGCTTCTGGCTGTTAGCATATTTAAATTAGATTGCATCTCATCTATAGCCTTTCTAACCTCAGCTTTCACTTCTGTTGCTATGGCTTCCACTTTGAGACTAATGTTCTTTTCTAAATTAGCCATTTCTTGGATGATTGCTGGCCTGAATTCCATTTCTGTCATATTGTTTATGTTCATTTCCAGTAATTCTGTGACTGGGGTTGCAGTCTCAGGGTTCTTCTTCTGTTGGATGTTCCTCCTCCGAGTCATTGTGGCGAGGAGTGGTTGAGGGGGTGTATACCTAAATATATCAGCCACTATCTAGGTGGATTGGTCGCTGGAAGGTTTTGAAGCAACCAGAATTCACCACCGAAAAGGGAGGAGAAAGAAAAAAGAAAACGGAAGAGAGGAAGCAAGAAAAGACACTCCTGCCAGAGCGGGGCCTGGTGATAGGATTTATATGGCACAAAACTGTTACAGGGAAAAGAAAAGGGCTATCAAGGGTAAATGAAGAGATCAAAAAGCGAAGCCCAACCTATATGACCCCCAAGACCAGTATTTATATAATACAAAAGTGAAAACAATTACACAGAAACACTGACAGACTAGAGTGGGAAGGTGAGGGCAGACACTCCTTGTGGGCAAGGAATGCGTTTCAGACGTTCCCAAGTTTGTCTTATTATTATTGTTGGAGGAGCCCACTTTCTAAAGATATAGGGAGATTAGAACTGGTTGTATATAGGGGTAGTACTGAATAGGGATGTGGGATTGACTTGAAGCTTGTAACTACATGTATATGTAAAAGAGAGAATAAAGGAAAGAAGAGAGAAGAAAGGGAAAAAGAGAGAAAACAAACAGGGAAACAAGAGGCAACAACAACAGAAAATACAGGAGTGTGTTTGAACAAATTTCAAGGTAAAAAAAAATAAAAATAAAAATAAATTTAAAAAATTTTTAAAAATGTTATGGGTTGTTGGATTGAGTATCACGTGATAAAAAGGGGGTTAAAAATTGAAAGAAGAAAAACCGTGAGAATGTATTTTTAAGTTGAAAATGGAAGCTTTAAAAGTAAAAATAGAAAAAAGTTTTTAAAAAAGCAAATAAGGTAGAAAACTGTATCAATAAAGTGTAGGGCTTTTGGTACTTGTAGTCAGTACCCGGAGTTTAATAAATTGCCTTTCCCCCCGATGTTGGGGTTTTACAATTTGAGTGTTGTCCTCTTGAGCTTCTGGCTTGCTTTCTAGGGGTGGGGCCTGCTGCATTGTTTTCCGTCCCTTCTACCTGGGCTACGTCTCTCCGCCTCCTTGCTAGAGACTGGTCTCAATGGTAACCAGGTTGTCAGGTTACAGTTCTGGTGGCAGAGCTTTGTTCTTTTACGTCCTTCTTCAGCTGCTGAGGAAGTCAGGTCAGAGCAAGATGTCTGCGCCCAGACCTCCTTCCCAGATAGAGCCTCTACACAGAGAGAGGCTCTTTCTTGCCTCCTGGTTGGCAGCCTGTCACAGCCGGGAAGGCACAGATGCTGGATTGATTTCTGCCCATGCCCCCGCTTGTCGCTTCACTCCCGCAACTCAAAATCACAACTTCTTTTGGATCGCGTGACCTTGTTTGTGCCAGGGGACCCGCGGCTCCTCAGGTCCTGCGCAAGTCTGCAAAATCGCCTTCCCTGGGGGGTTCGCGCCTGGCCCACGGGGTGGAGAGAAGCGGGAGGGAAAAGCAGCGGAGGAAAGGGAAAAAAAGAACGAAAGGAAAAAAAAAAAAAAGAGAAAGCGGTGGAAAAATAGACTCCACATCTGCCACTTTTGCTGAGATACCCCGTGCCACACAGGGCACTCCTGTTCTACGCGAAACCCTGCTCCTCTGGCTTAAGCAGTGGGGGGATAGACTCCGCACCCCAGCCCCTCTAAGTTCCCTCGAGCCACGGGGCACTTCCTCTCCCTGTGGATCTCCGTCTCCCCGCTGCCGCGGTGGAAAAACTATCTTTGCACCTCACGGGGCACTCTCTGTCCCTGCGGGTCCCTGCTCCCCGCTGCTGCAGTGAAAAAACAGACTCCGGCACCGCAGGCTCTGCTGTGTTCCCGGTTCTATTTCGCCCCAAATCAGACCGTAATCTGCTGTTGTTCCCGAAGCACAAAGCACTTTCATGCTGGGGTATTTGCTTTCAGTGGTTCAGCTCTGCGGGCTTCCTCCCCCACACCCCTGTCTCTGGGGATAAGCCTCCAGTCGCTCTCACTTGTTTCTACCTTTTTGCCAATGGTCTTTGTCTCCTGTGGTGATCCAGAAGCGTGAAATATCACATTTCAAACTGATTTCATGGGTGCTCACAGTGGTCCTCTAGTGTTTTTTTGCTGGAATTGAGCTCACTTCAGGGAACTCCCCGAAATGCGGTCACCTGGCCTTCCGCCATCTTGAAAAGCCTATATATACCTTTTTTAATTAGAGTTTCTATACTAAACAATCAGTAGTAGCATTGTTGGATCATACGGTAGTTCCATCTTTAATTTTTTGAGAAACCCCCATACTGTTTTCCACAATGGCTGCACCATCTTGCATTCCCAACAAACAGTGCACAAGGATTGCTTTTCATCCACACTCTCACCAACACTTGTTATTTCTTGTCTTTTTTATTTTAGCCATTCTCACATGTGTAAGGTGATATCTCCTTGTGGTTTTGATTTGCATTTCCTGATGAGTGATGTTGAGCATCTTTTCATGTGTTTATTGGCCATCTGTATGTCTTCTGTGAAATAATGTCTACTCATGTCATCTGTTTATTCTTTTAATTATGTTGAGTTAGCCACCATATACATCATTTGTTTTTGACGTAGTGTTCAATGATTCAATATTTGCATATAACACTCAGTGCTCATCACAACATGTTCCCTCCCTAATACCCATCTCCAGCTACTCCATCCCCCACATCACTCCCCTTCCACAAACCCTCAGTTTGTTTCCCAGAGTCCATAGTCTCTCATAGTTCAACTCCTCTCTGATTTTCCCCCCTTCAGTTTTCCCTCCCTTCCCCTGTGGTCTTCCATGCTATTCCTTATGTTCCACATATGAGTGAAACCATTTGATAATTGTTCTTCTTGACAATTTCACTTTGCATAATCCCCTCTAGTTCCATCCATGTTGATGTGAATGGTGGGTATTCATCCTTTCTGATGACTGAGTCATATTCCATTGTATATATGTACCACATCTTTTTTTTCAAAGATTTTATTTATTTATTTGACAGAAAAATAGTGAGCACAAGTAGGCAGAGTGGCAGACATAGGGAAAAAGATAAGCACGCTCTCTGCTGAGCAGGGAGCCTGATGTGGGGCTTGATCTCAGGACCTTAGAATCATGACCTGAGCCAAAGGCAGTTGCTTAACCAACTGAGGCACCCAGGCGCTGAGCTGACTGACCCACCCATTCATCTGTTGCAGGGCATCTCAGCTCCTTCCAGTTTGGCTTTTGTGGGCATTGCTGCTATGAACATTGGGATGCATGTGCCCCATTTTTCACTACATCTGTATCTTTGGGGTAAATACCCAATAGTGCAATTTATGGGTTGTAGGGAAGTTCTATTTTTAACTTTTTGAGGAACCTCCATATTGTTCTCCAAAGTGGCTATACTAGCTTGCATTCCCACCAACAGTGTAAGAGTGTTCTCCTTTCTTCATATCCTTGCCAACAGTTGTTTTTTTTTTCCTGCCTTGTTAATTGTTGCCATTCTAAGTGGTGTAAGGTGGTATCTCAGTGTGATTTTGATTTGAATTTCCCTGATGGCTCATGATGGTGAACATTTTTTCATGTGTCTGTTGGCCATTTGTATGTCTTCTTTGGAGAAGTGTCTGTTCATGTCTTCTGCCCATTTATTGACTGGATTATTTGTTTTTTGGGTGTCGAGTTAGAGAAGTTATTTGTAGATCTTGGATAACAGCCCTTTATCTGTAATGTCATTTGCAAATATCTTCTCCCATTCTGTGGGTTGCCTCTTAGTTTTGTTACCTGTTTCCTATGCTGTACAAAAGCTTTGTATCTTCATGAAGTCCAAATAACTCATTTTTGCTTTTGTTTCCCTTGCCTTTGGAGACGGGTCTTGAAAGAAGTTGCCATGGCCAATGTCGAAGAGGTTACTACCTATGTTCTCCTCTAGGGTTTTGTTGTACTCCTGGCTCACACTGAGGTCTTTCATTCATTTTGAGTTTATCTTTGTGTATGGTGTAAGAGAATGGTCCAGCTTCGTTCTTCTGAATGTAGCTGTCCAAATTTCCTGCATCATTTATTGAAGAGACTGTCTTTTTTCACTGGATATTTTTTTCCTGATTTGTCAAAGATTAGTTGACCAAAGAGTTGAGGGTCCATTTCTGGGCTCTCTATTCTGTCCCATTGAACTATGTGTCTCTTTTTGTGCCGATGCCATGCTATCTTGATGATCACAGTTTTCTAATAAGCCTGAAGTCAGGGATTGTGATGCCCCCCACCCAGCCTTGGTTTTCTTTTCAACATTCCCTTGGCAATTTGGGGTCTTTTCTGGTTCCCTACAAATTTTAGGATTGTTTGTTCCAGCTCTGTGAAAAATGTCGATAGTATTTTGATAGGGATGGCATTGAAACTATAGGTTGCTCTAGGCAGCACAGACATTTTCACAATATTTATTCTTCCAATCCATGAGCATGGAATGTTTTCCTATCTTTTTTTTGTCTTCCTCAATTTCTTTCATAAGTGTTCTGTAATTTCTAGAATATAGATCCTTTACCTCTTGGGTTAGGTTTATTCCTAGGTATCTTAGGGGTTTTGATGCTATCGTAAATGGAGTTGATTCCTTAATTTCCCTTTCTACAGTTACATTGTTAATGTACAAAAAAGCAATTGATTTTTGTGTATTGATTTTCTATCCTGCCACTTTGCTGAATTGCTGTATGAGTTCTAGTAATTTGGGGGTGGAGCCTTTTGAGTTTTCCACATAAAGTATCATGTCATCTGTGAAGAGAGTTTGTCTCTTCTTTGCCAATTTGAATGCCTTTTGTTTCTTTTTGTTGTCTGATTACTGAAGCTAGGACTTCTAGTACTATGTTGAACAATAGTGGTGAGAGTGGTCATCCGTGTTGTGTTCCTGGCCTTAAGGGAAAAGCTCTCAGTTTTTCCCCATTGAGAATGATATTCGCTGTGAGCTTTTCTTAGACAGCTTTTATGATATTGAGTAATGGTCTCTCTATCTCTATACTCTGAACAGTTTTAATCAGAAAAGATGCTCTGGGGTTCCTGGGTGGCTCAGTTGGTTAAGCAACTGCCTTCGGCTCAGGTCATGATCCTGGAGACCCGGAAACAAGTCCCACATCAGGCTCCCTGCTCGGTGGGAAGCCTGCTTCCCCCTCTCTCACTCCCCTTGCTTGTGTTCCCTCTCTAGCTCTGTTTCTCTCTGTCAAATAAATAAATAAAATCTTTTTTAAAAAGAAAAGAAAAGAAAAGATGCTCTGTTTTATCAAATGCTTTTTCTGCATCAGTTGAGAGGGTCATATGGTTTTTTTCTTTTATTAATGTGTTCTATCACGTTGATTGATTTACAAAAGCTGAACCACCCTTGCATCCCAGGATTAAATCCTCCTGGTCATCATGGATAATCCCTTTAATATACTGTTATATCGTATTGGCTAAGATCTTGTTAAGTATTTTGGCATCCATGTTTATCAGGGATATTGGTCTATAATTCCCCTTTTTGAAGGGGTTTGCCTGATTTTTTTGATCAAAGTAATCCGGGCCTCATCAAAAGAGTTTGGAAAATTTCCTTCTGTTTCTATTTTTTGAAACAGCTTCAGGGGACTAGGTATGATTTCTTCTTTAAATGTTTGGTAGCATTACCCTGGGAAGCCATCTGGACTTGGACTTTTGTTTTTTGAAGTTTTTTGATTACTACTTCAATTTCATTACTGGTTACTGGTCTGTTCATATTGTCTGTTTCTTCCAGTTCCAGTCTTGGTAGTTTATAAGTTTCCAGGAAGGTATCCACTTTTTCCAGGTTGCTTAATTTATTGGCATATAGTTGCTGTTAATAATTTCTAATGATTGTTTCCTGTTTCTTTGGTGTTAGTCATGATCTCTCTCCTTTAATTCATGATTTTATTAATTTGTGTCCTTTCTCATCTTTTGGATAAGTCCAGCCAGAGGCTTATTGATCTTATTAATTCTTTCAGAGAACAAGCTTCTTGTTTTGTCAATCTGTTCTACTTATTTTCTGATTTCTATTTCATTGATCTCTGCTCTAATCTTTATTGTTTTTCTTCTTCTGCTTGGTTTAGGTTTTATTTCCTGCACTTTCTCCAGCTCCTTTAGGTGTAAGGTTAGCTTGTGCATTTGGGGTTTTTCTACTTTTTTGAGAGAGGCTTGGATAGCTATGTATTTTCCCCTTACAGCCACCTTGGCAGTATCCCATAGGTTTTGGACCAATGTGTTTTCATTCTCATTGGTTTCCATGAATTGTTTAAGTGTTTAATTTTCTGGATGACCCAATCATTCTTTAGCAGATTTCAAGTGTTTGAATTCCTTCCAAATTTTTTCTTGTGATTGAGTTCCAGTTTCAAAGCACTGTGGTCTGATAATGTGGAGGTAATAATCTTAATCTTTTGGTATTGGCCAAGACCTGCTTTTTGACCCAGGATGTGATATATTCTGGAGAAAATTCTATGTGCATTCGAGAAGATTAAGTATTCTCTTGTTTTAGGATGCAATGTTCTGTATATGTCTATGAAGTCCATCTGGTCCAATGTGTTTTTCAAAGCTCTTGTTTCTTTCTATCTTTTGCTTAGATGGTCTGTCCATTACTGAGAGTGGAGGGTTGAGGTCTCCTACTCTTAATGTGTTATTATCAGTATGTTTCTTAATTTTGGTTAGCAATTGGCTTATGTAGTTGGCTGCTCCCATTTGGGGGGCATAGATCTTTCCAAGTGTATTAGGTATTCTTTTTATATAGACCCTTTAAGTATGATATAGTGTCCTCTACATCTCTTACTACAGTCTTTGGTTTAAAATCTAATTTGTCTTATATGAGAATTGCTATCCCAGCTTTCTTTTGAGGTCCATTACTGTCATAAATGGTTCTTAATCCCCTTGCTTTCAATCTGGAGGTATCTTTAGGTTCAAAATTAGCCTGTTGTAGACAGCATATTGATGGGTCCTATGTTTTTATCAATCTGCAACCCTGTGCCATTTCATGGGGGAATTTAGGATATTCACATTGAAGATAACTCTTGAAAGATAAGAATTTAGTACCACCATATTGCCTACGAATTCCCTGTTCTATAGATTGTCTCTATAAATTTCTGGTCCATATTACTCTTGGGATCTTTCTTCTTTATAGAATCTGCCCTAAAATTTCTTGCAGGGCTGACTTGGTCACATATTCTTTCAATTTCTGCTTGTCCTAGAAACTCTTGTCTCTCCATCCATTCTGCATGACAGCCTTGTTATATAAAGTATCCTTGGCTACATGTTCTTCTCATTTAGTACCTTGAATATGTCTTGCCAGCTCTTTCTGGCTTGCCCAGTCTTTATGGATAGGTGTGACATTTTTCTGATGTTCCTCCCTCCATAGGTAAGAAATCTCTTTCACCTAGCTGCTCTCTGGATGGCTTCTTTGATTCTAAGATTTGCAGGTTTTACTATTACATGCCAGGACGTTAGTCTGTTCTTACTAATCTTAGGGGGTTCTTGTCTGCCTCTAGGACATGAATGCTTATTTCCTTCCCCAGATTAGGGAAGTTCTCAGCTATGATTTGCTGAAATATGCCTTCTAGTGCTTTCTTTCTCTCCGATACCTCAGGGATCTCAATAATTGTGATGTTGGAACGTTTCATGGAGTCAATGATCTCTCTCAATCTGATCCCATGGGCTTCTAGCAATTTTTCCCTATCCTTTTTGGCTTCCTTTCTTTCTATCAGCTTATCTTCTAGATCACTAATTCATTCTTCTGCCTTATTTACCCTGGCTGTTAGAATATCTGGTTCAGACTGCTTCTTATTCATAACATTTTTAATTTCAGCCCGATTAGATATCATTTCTGTCCTCAAAGATTCTATATTGTTGTTAATGGTTTTTTCAAGCCTAGCTATTGACTTCATAATTGCTACCCTGAAGTCTATGTCTCACATCTTCCTTATATCCATATCCATTAGGTCTGTGACAGAGGCCATTGTCTCTGGTTCTTTTCTTTGTTGGGAGTTCCTCCTCCTGGTCATTCCATTGAGGGATGGTTGAGGGAATGAACTGGGCCCAAAATATCAACCATGGCTCAAGCAAGTTGCACCCTAGGAAAATCCAGAGTGGTCACAAGCCACCACTGAAACACAAGTGAAACACAATAATAATATGTATACAAAATTTTTTTAATTAGAACAATAATTAAAACATTTTTAAAAGAGGGGTGTGAGGGGAAAGGGGACAATAATTTCTGTGTGGACAGAGTAGGATGTTCCATATGTTCCTGGGTATATTTTGTTCTGTTTGTTAGAGGACACTACTTCCCAAAATTACAGGGAAAGTGAAACTTGTATGTATATAAAGGTAATATTGAATAGAGAAAAAAGGACTATATTGAAGCATATATCTATAAAAATAGATGTGAAAAAGTACAAGTTAAAAAGCTATTATGAAATATGATATATTAAACATCCAGTTGAAATGAGAAAAAGGTAAAAAGAAAAAACATAGAAGAAACATAAGGGAAAGAATAAAAAGAAAAGGAGAATTGTATATGAAAAATAAACAAGCCATGAGACAATGACTGGAACTCAATATACTGTTTTCCCCTCACATTGGGATTTTACAGTTTTATGGGGACCCTAGGGTTGTTGTCCTCTTGTTCTTCCAGCATGTCTTCTAGGAAACAGGCCTGCCACATTGTTTCTCAGGCAACCTTGCTTGGTAGAGTTGCCCTGCCCACTGTGAGGAAGCTGGGCTCCATGGAAACCGGTTTTCTCTGTGCAGAAGATTTTTATTTTTGTTTAGTCCCAATAATTTATTTTTGCTTTTGTTTTCCTGACCTCAGGAGATATATCCACAACCATGTTGCTAAGGCCAACATCTAAGTGATGACTGCCTGTTTTATTTCAGGAATTTTATGGTTTTAGGTCTCAAACTTAGGTCTCTAATCCATTTTGAGTTTGGTTTTGTGTATGGCATAAGCAAATGGTCCAGTTGAATTCTTTTGAATGCAGATGTCTGGTTTTCCTGACACTATTTATTGAAAAGAGAGAATATATTGTATATTCTTATCTTCTTTACTGAAGGTTAATTAACCAGATAAGTGTATGTTTATTTCTGGGCTCTCTGGAGGACATTATGCTAAGTGAAATAAGCCAGACAGAGAAAGATGAAAATTGCATGATCTCACTTCTATGTGGAGTTTTTAAAAGGTTGAACTCATAGTAACAAAGAATAGAATGGTGATTTATAGGTGCAAGGAGGTGGGGAAAGTGAGGAATGTTGGTCAAAGCATACAAACTTTCAGTTATGAGTAAATTTGGGAGACCTACTAGTCACTACAACTACTGCAGGGTGACTATATTTAATAATATATTTTAAATTTGAAATTTGATGAAAGAGTAAATTTCAAGTGTTCTTACCACAAAAGAAGCAAATATGTTCAATGATGGATATGTTAATTTTCTTGATTATGGTAATCATTTTATAATATATACATATATCAAAGCATCATTTTCTATACCTTTTATTTGTCAATCATACTTAAAACCTGGGGGGAAAGCTAGAAAATAAGATAAAAAGAAACAAATGGATTAAGTATAATCCATTTACCACTTTCTTAAGAGAGTGTCTGTATGTTTTTGCCTTTTTATAAAAGTATGTGGAAAATATCAGTACTATCTCTAGGTAGTAGGAATATTTTGCCTTGCACTTATTTATATTCTCTAATGTTTTCCTAATGGAAATTTATTACCAGTAAACAAAATATGAAGACAAAAAAGAAAGATGAAAGAAAAAAATTTAATGATTATATTTTTAAAACAATAGTCCTCAGATTTTTAGTATCAAACAAAAAGCATGCTAACAGAATATCTTAAAACAGGTCTTTAAATGTGTATTTAATATATGTTTTTTTTAAGGTATAGAAGTCTTATCGATCTACTCTTTGCTTTGATTGTCATAGTTCAGAATTTATTAATGTTATTTTTCATTCAAATGCTAACAGGAAGATATTAAATAATATTTTTATAATTCTGTGGTTTAGAAAAAATACACCTGGGGCACCTGGGTGGCTCAGTAGATTAAGCAGCTGCCTTCAGCTCAGGTCATGATCCCAGGGTCCTAGAATTGAGTCCCACATCAGCTCCATGCCTGCTTCTCTTTCTGCCCCTTTCCTGCTTGTGCACTTGCTCACTCTCGCTCTCTCTGTCTGTCTCTCTTTCTGTTTCTCTCTCTTTCTGTCTCTCTCTCATACACACACTAATAAATAAAAATCTTTTAAAAAAGAAAATAAAAAGTACACCTTTCAAATCATATATCTTCTTCTAAGGGTTTTTACCCCTTTGACCAATTTAATTAATCTTCCTTGTCTCTCAGTATACTGTGATATATTGTTTCTTCCATTTTTATTCTTAGAATTGTTCTCCTTGGATTATAATTACTCCTATATATCTCTTCACATCTTTCAAGTACCCACACACAAAGAGCCAGTTTTAGACATAGGCAGTAGTAGGAAATGTAAGGACTTAAAAAAAACTTTATTATATAAATGTCTCCATCATTTCACAAAACAAAGAACACTTTAACCCCCAAAAGAAAGTTATTATCTTTGACTAGAGGTAAATTTTAAGTTAAGTAAGTTCAGCTTATGAAACATACAATATTGTAATTGCTTTTCTCACATTGTCTCAAATGGTATAAACTTTGCTATGGATTTTCAGCAGCCCTATGGTTTATTGGTTTATTTCTCACTGACCTTACAATCAGTGAGAAAGATCAAGGAGTATTCCAAATATGGAAACTTGTTTGACGTTCCTTAAACAAAATAGATTGGGGCTATTGTCAAAACGAAATGTTTTGTGCTTTGTTTATGTGTGTTTGTAGGGTCAATAACCTGGCAGATTCCCAAATGGATATTCAGGATATCCACTCTATTTCCTTCAAGGGCCAAGAAATAAGACAAGACATGAAGTGGAATATGAATATGCCCAGATATCATAAGAGAGCAGTTTTTTCTAGATTGAATGAAATTGCTACTATTAACTTTAATACTGGGGTGAGCAAATTCACTAAGAATGTAAACCTAGTATGTTTGGCTTGGGTATAATATGTGTACTTTTTAAAAAAATATTTGGGGGTGCCTGGGTGGCTCAGTTGGTTGGGCGACTGCCTTCGGCTTAGGTCATGATCCTGGAGACCCTGGATCAAGCCCCACATCGGGCTTCCTGTTCGGTGGGAAGCCTGCTTCTCCCTCTCTCAGTCCCTCTGCTTGTGTTCCCTCTCTAGCTGTGTTTCTCTCTGTCAAATAAAGAAAATCTTAAAAAAAAAATATTTGAACTTAAAAAATCTTTGGAGCTTAGACATAGAAGATTCAGCCAGATAGGGACCAGCATGTGTTACAACCCCATTAATTTCCTGATGCAGGAGAAATGGGTTCTGGATAAAGATCACAGATTCTCAGAATCACTTTTAAAAGTTCTCATTTATTTTCTTACAAATTTCCTCTTTGTTCAGTTCTAAGACAAGACCCCAAATTATGACTGTTATAATTAGAAAATATTGGTTGACTAGAGTAGAGGCCATGTATATCAAAATTTAACAAAGCACAGTAGATATATGCAAATTTTATGGTGGTATTTCCCTTTAAAATTGACAAATAGATTATGGTTTAATATCAAATAAAAGAAATATAATTTTGTTTTTCTGATCATAAAGACTACAAGTATATTAATGAATAAAATAAACTTGATAAGATTTTCAATGTAGTTAGATCAGAAACTAGATACTAATCCTTTCCCTTAATAGCTTACACAAATAAAATTTTATATCATCTTATTTATTTTCTTGGGCTCAAGAACATTTTATTATATGTGTATATCTAGTGTGATAAAAATATGGAGCATTTATATTAATGGATTTCACTATGAATTTCCTACTTGGGTCACTACCCATCATAATGCTATGTTTTCTCCTCCTTTTAGTTTTCACTTTACTGCCAGCAATTTTATTCCATGTTTATAAAGAGAGCACTATTCACTTGGCGCAACTGGAAGTTGATGTTGCTACAGATATCAGTAATTTTGGTTTTCACTACGTATCTCTTAAGAACTTCACTTTCACAGTATGACCTTTCCATGAGAGAATTGGATTTAAGTCAATATGGTCAAACAATTGTGCCTTACTCAATTTCAGGGAATTCTGATTTGGCTCTGAATTTCATAAATAATCTTGAGATTTTTCTAAAACGTAAGAATCAAGAACTTTGGGAAGTGCAAGGTAAGACCCATAGGAAAAAAAAAGAGACTGGTGCTATATGAAGACCCATTTGTATTATTACAAAGAAGGGACTTAACTGCTATTTAGCTACCCATTTCTTCTTTTCCTACTTATTACCAGTATATTAGAGGCAGCTAAATCAGAGGCAAAAAACAAAAAAGTGTACTTCAAGACAGCTGGCCACAAAAGTTAATAACTAATGGAGACATTTGTCTGTAGGTTGTCTTTCCGCTAATTGCATCACCTTTCAGAGGATGAGTTAAAGAGCCAAAATACTGTGTGAAATTTAGCATGCAATTTTTATTCTGATCAAGATACAGAAATGTGTTTCTAAGCTCTAAGTGAAATGTTTATTCCATGATCTGAAGTTTGCCCGTCAGTCTACTATGTTCATCTTTTAAAAACAAGTGGCAGAAGACTTAAGAGACTGATTCCTTAGAACTAATTTTTAGAAAGTGGTATAAATAGTTACGTTTAATTTGTTCAATGCTTACCTTTGGTAAAAACCATAGTAAATACTTTATCTGCCTTATCTTTCTTAATGATAAAAGCAACCCTTTTATGTAGATTAATTGTTATCTATTCCCTTATAGCAAATTACCCTAAAACCTAGCGAAGGGAAAATTTGAATTTTTGGGTATGATGGAATAAACTCCTTTCACAAAAGCAACAAAGATACTTGGAAAACAGTTTTATAAATCAGCCAATTAAGAACACTGGATACTAACCAAAGCACAGAACAAACTAAAATGTGTCTATTCAAAAAAAACAAACTACCAAACTTCTATAAAATTGTGGCATTTTTTTAAAGATTTTATTTATTTATTTGACAGAGAGAAACACAGCTAGAGAGGGAACACAAGCAGAGGAACACTAGAGAGGGGGAGAAGCAGGCTTTCCGCGGAGCAGAAAGCCTGATGTGGGGCTCGATCCCGGGTCTCCAGGATCATGACCTGAGCTGAAGGCAGTTGCTTAACCAACTGAGCCACCCAGGCGCCCCAAATTGTGGCATTTTAAATTAGAACTAGTCCTATGACTCTCCCTCCTCAACTCAATGAAATGGTAGCCATGAAAAGCCTTTATTGAAAGAAGTGATCTATTTAGTTCTGTGTTAAAAGCCTCATCTCTAGAGCACTGTCAATAATTTAACTAAAATAACAAATCCCTGAAAAAAACTCCATTCCCAGGGGATTGTTCCTGTTGGATTTGCATCAGGGCTCAGCTTTTTTGGAAGAAGCCTGATCCACAGGGCATTAATAAAAATGGTAATAGTCTGTCTACTGGTAACATCATCACAGTTGACTAAGGTTGTTTATTTCAGTTGAGCCAAACAAGAGCCTGGACAAAAATTAATTTTGAAGGAATACTTGGAGAGCTAGATAGTTAAATAAATTTTTTAAAAGATTTTATTTATTTATTTGACAGAGAGAAACACAGCGAGAGAGGGAACACAAGCAGAGGAACTGAGAGAGGGAGAAGCAGACCTCCCGCTGAGCAGGAAGCCCGATGTGGGGCTCGATCCCGGGTCTCCGGGATCATGACCTGAGCTGAAAGCAGTCGCTTAACCAGCTGAGCCACCCAGGTGCCCCTAAATAAATTTTTTAAAGTTATGATATTCCCGAGGATATAGAAGGCTCAGAATGGTAGTGTGCATGACCAGAAATGACCTAGGAAAGAAGACTCCAGTCAGAAAGCTCTAAGTTGATGTTGAGACCTGGTCAAGCAAGAAGCAGAAGTTGAGGCTGACTTATAAACTGCCTTAAACTTGAAGTGTGCCTTTATACGCAGATCCCTTTGGCAAAGAATGGAGGACTTACTGGTTCTAGGCATTTAAAGAAATCTCTTAGATGATTACTAAATTAGACTGACCCAATGATGACTCCTAGAAACTGGTTTTAAAAATAAAAGCCAGAATTTTTTTAAGCCTGTCAGAGAAATAAGTGGCTACACACTGTAGAGGATACAGAATCTATAGAATTAGTCCAATAAGTCACTAACTTATTGCTTCAGGAACAAGTTAAAAAAAATTAAAAGGCAGCAACAGCAAATAAGAGATGGGGAGGGGAGTTCAGATACCAGAGTCGTTACACTACTTATCTTAAATGTCCAGTTTCCACAACAATAACAACAGAAAGGAAAGAAGTATGGGTTGAATTGCATTCCTTCACAATTCATAAATTGAAGTTCTACCCCAATACCTCAGATTGTGACTATATTTGGATATAGTTTCTTTAAAGAAGTAACTAAGTATAAGACTTATATAGGTAATTAGGGTGGGCACTAATCCAATATGACTGGTATCCTTATAACAAAAGGAGATTAGGACTCAGACATGCATACTCAGAGGAAAGACCCTGTGAAGACACAGTGAGAAGACAGCCATCTACAAACCAAGGAGAAAGGGCCTTCAGAAGAAACCAGCTCTGCTGACACCTTGACTTGGACTTCCAGCCTCAAGAACTGAGGGCAAATAAATTTCTGTTATTTAAGCCATTCATTCTGTGGTACTTTCTTATAGAAGTCCCAGAAAACTAATACATAAAGAAACAACCATATGACCCATACATGGTGCGGAGGGGTGCTGAAGCCACTAGATGGCCTTGAGGGAGGCCAGATGTTGAATTTAATAGACAAAGACTTTAAATCAGCTACTACAAATATTTTCAATATACTAAAGGAAATATGCTTAAATAATTAAAGGAAAGTATAGTAACTATGTCTCCACAAAGGTAATATTAATAAACAAATAATTTTTAAAAAAATAAGCAGAGATTTTGTATGAAGAAAGATGGCAGAGTATGAGGACCCCATTCCACATTTTCAGCTAGACATTGTCCACATCCAGTCAATGAAGCAAAGAGTGATCCAAAGACTGGCAGAACAAACTGCACAACTAAACATAGAGAAGCTTCAGCTGAAGGGTTAGATCAGAAAGGCAGAGAGTGGCTGCCTGTAACAGGGAGGGGGCTGGACATGCAGGGAGGGCAGAGAACCCTCACACCAGGGAACTCACATGGGAAGGACTACTCCCATAACATTTGGCTTTAAAAACCAGAGGGGCTGAATTCCATAATTTTATGAAAACAGTGATACTTGGAGTGGTACTTTAAAAGTCTGTTGACTAAGCACTGGGTGAGCTAGAAGGGTGAGCCATAGCTTGGTCACCACCCTTAAAGAGACAGCAACCTGCACGGTGGGGCAACACTGAAATGTCCATTTTCATAGCACTTTGTACTGATTTTGGGGTGTATTGGAGAACTTCAGAATGAGGGAACTGATAGGCGCTGTCTTCTCGGCTGCCCCCCAGCATGAACACAGAGCCACCTGAGAGCATCAGGGGGCTGCACAGACACTTGCTACCTTACCTGCTAGCAGTACACCACACCCTGAGTTCTCCTGAAGACTGCCCACTCCAAGCTTCCTAGCCTCGGCCCTGAGCTCAAGGTAAATTTTGTTAAAACCATGCATGCACTCCAGTCAGCAGCTGGGGTACACAAATGTTACAGCATGTCACACACATGTAACTGTGCCCAGCCATGTGCCTCCAGGCACAGGCCGCATACCCACAGCTGCTAGCACTTGCCAGGCCCAGTCTTGCCCAACCTCAGCCCCAGCAGCCCTGGCATGCAGTCCCCAGCTGCCACAGTGCTTCAGGAGATCCAGCATAGAACTAGTGGCCCAGCACAAATTTTCCTAATACCATCACTTTGCTCCCAGCTTCCCCAGCTGGCACACTCCCTCAGAGCTGACCTCCTCAGATCCCACTAATACCACAGAGAATAAGCACAACCCATAGCAGGCAGAGAGTCAGTGTAGATGACTGCACTGAAAGGAAAAGTGACTCAAACACAACAATAGGGTGTAAAGCAACACAGAGATACTTTTTAAAGTGCTAGTTTCTGGTGAACAGAGGGCACGCACTACAGTGCACTCCAGGACTTCTTCATAGTGACTACTTTCAAGGACAGAAGACATAGGTGACTTTCTTAACACAAAGAAAGAGACACAGAGAGACAGACAAAATGAAGAGATGGAGAAATTTATCCCCAATGAAAGAATAGGACAAGGCCATAGCCAGAGATATAAGCAAAACAGATATAAGTATCAAGCCTCATAAAGAATTTAAAGCAATGATACAAGGATACTCACTGGACTTGAGAAGAGTGGAATAAAAAATAATGAAGTCTTGACCTTTGCAACCACATAGATGAAGCTCATGTATAATACTAAGTCAAATAAGACAGAGAAAGAAAAATGCCATGTGATTTCACTCATATGCGGAATTTAAGAAAACAAATGAATTTACAGGAAAAAAGCAAACCAAGAAACAGACTTTTTAAAATTCAATTTAATTAATATATAGTGCATTATTAGTTGCAGAGATAGTTTAGTGACTCTTCAGTTGCATATAACACCCCGTGTTCATTCCATCAAGTGTCCTCCTTAATGCCCATCTCCCAGTCACTCTATACCTCTACCCTTCTCCCCTCCAGCAATCCTGTTTGTTTCCTATAGTTAAGAATCTCTTGTAGTTTCTCACTCTCTGTTTTCTTATTTTTCCTTCTGTGTTTATCTGTTTTGTTTCTTAAGTTCCACATATGAGTGAAATCATGTGATATTTGTCTTTCTCTGACTGACAGTTCACTTAGCCTAACAGACTCTAGTTCTATCCACATTGTTGTAAAGGGCAAGACTTCATTCTTTTTTAAGGCTGAGTAATAGTCCACATCTTCTTTATCCATTTACCTGTCAGTGGACATCTGGGATCTCAAGAGGCAGACTCTGAACTATAGAAAACAAACTGGTGGTTACAAGAGGGGATGGGGGGAGCAGTCTGGGTTAAATAAATGGTAGAAATTGAGTCCTCTTGTTGTGATGAGCACCAGTTGTTGAATGCAAGTGATGAATCACTAAATTATTACCTAAAACTAGTATTACACTGTATGTTAACTAACTGCAATTTAAATAAAAACTTTAAAAATAGGATAAGCCTAGTATGACCTTGAACTTATGAGGCAATCATCTATTCAGTGAGAAAAATCTTCAACTGTAAACTTCTCAAATCTAGTCAGTAACTGACAGCTATTGCTAGACACTTGGATTGTTGGCAAAATACTACTCATTAAGCTTGTTAAGCAACAGAAAATTAAAAGATTTCTGGTCACCTAAATCACTAAACCCCAGTTGTACCCAAGAATTGTCAAGAAGCAGAAAAACTGGAAGGAGCAAATCAGTTGGCCTATATAAACACTGACCTCATTTTGGAAAAGACAAACAAAGACAACCAATGTTTTCAGAAAAAGAATGTGTAAGCCATGCAAGGTTTATCACAAAAGTAACCAGATGGCATCCACAGAATGCCAAATTCTACAACAACCACATAGGAAGTGTACAGCTGAGAGCTCAAGGTCTAGGAGAAACATATCCAGCTAGAACAAACCTCACCAAGGATTATATTTTGAAATTAGCTGACCTAGAAGTTTTCATGAGGGATAATACAAGCCAATGATGTCTAACAGAAGGCTCCAGATCTGTTAAAAGTAACAGGTGGTTATCAATGTCATGATGGCCCAGTTTAATTGACATGATAGTCTTGAGTCTGAAGTGTAATGATTAACCCAGTCATATGGTACATCTTAAAACAAATGCAGAATTCTCCTCTGCACTCAGTGAGTACTTAAAGTGATCCTGTCTTACTACAGACAAAGGACTGATATCCAAGATCTATAAAGAACTACTCAAACTCAACATCCAAAGAGAATGGGCAAGAGACATGAAGAGGCACTTCTCCATAGAAGATATACAAACGGCTAACAGACACATGAAAAAATGTTCAGCGTCACTAGCTATCAGGGAAATTCAAATCAAAACCACACTGAGATACCACCTTACACCAGTCAGAATGGCCAAAATTAACAAGTCAGGAAACAACAAGTGTTGGAGAGGCTGCAGAGAAAGGGGAACTCTCTTACACTGTTGGTGGGAATGCAAGCCTCTTTGGAAAACAGTGTGGAGATTCCTTTAAAAATTAAAAATAGAACTACCCTATGACCCTGCAATTGCACTACTGGGCATTTACCCCAAAGATACAGATGTAGTGAAAAGAAGGGCCATATGTACCACAATGTTCATTGCAGCAGTGGCCACAATGGCCAAATTGTGGAAAGAGCCAAGGTGCCCATCAACAGATGAATGGATAAAGAAGATGTGGTACATATATACAATGGAATACTACACCTTCATCAAAAAGGACGAATATCCAACTTTTGTAGCAACATGGACTGGATTGGAAGAGATTATACTGAGTGAAATAAGTCAGGTAGAAAAAGTCAAGTATCACATGGATTCATTTACTTGCAGTGCATAAGGGGTAATATAGAAGACAGTAGGAGAAGGAAAGTAAATGGGAAGTAGGGTAATTCAGGGAGAGAAATGAAACAAGAGAGACTTTGGACACAGAAACAAACTGAGGGACTTGGAGGGAGGGAGTGGGGGGATGGGAGAGCCTGGTGGTGTGTACTGAGGGCACCTATTGCATGGAGCACTGGGTGTGGGGCATGGGCAATGAATCTTGGAACACTGAAAAAATAAAATAAATTTAAAGTTAAAAAATAAAAAACCTTAAAAAAATAAATAAAGTGATCCTGGCTTAACTCAGAAAATTGAAAACCTGACGAACGTGAGTCTGGTCACAATTTGTTTTTAGCTCCCTTTTCTTTCCTCTCCTATGGAAGGAGGAACTGGGACTGTGATGAGCAAAATGAAGCAAAAAAGGAGAAAAGATGAAAAAGAGAAACAACTTAAATGTACCTACGTATACACATTCATATATATATATATACATATATATATATATATGTATATATATATATATGAACGATTCAGAGATGTTTGCTCACATTCTTTGTGCAGCCACCATTTTCATGGCCCTCTTAGTGCAGGCTTCGTCTGTTCACTGCTGACACATGTTCCACGTTTCCTCTCTGTAATGTTCAGTTGCTATCTCAACTGTTTTCTCCATAGTTCATTATTTTAATTTTTGGACAGCAAACATGTTTGGGAGGGAGGGATGTTTGGCCCAACTGTTTGGCACACCTTTCTAAGTACTTTTATCTCTCCTAATAAAAGTCCCACAGCATTCACACACACACACACACACACACACACACACACACACACACACACGAAGAATTAATACTTACTCTTAAATTATTCCAAAAAGTAGAAAAAGAAGGAAAATTTCCAATTCATTATAGGACTCCAGTGTTACCCAGTACCAAAACCAGATAAAGACAGCACTAAAAAAGAGTCCAGGTCAATATCACTGATTAATACAGATGAAGAAATCCTCAACAAAGTTCTAGCAAACTGAATCCAAAAATACAGTAAAAAAAATTCACTGTGATAAAGTGGGATCTGTTTCTGGGTTGCAAGTATGGTTTAATATTCATGAATCAATCACTCTGATACATCACATCAATAGGAGAAAAGATAAGAACTGTATGATCATTTTAATACATGCAAAAAAAAAGCATTTGACAGAGTACATCCATTTATGGTAAAAAAAAAAAAACTCAAGAAAATAAGTTTAGAAGGAATTTCAACATAATAAAGACCATATAAGAAAAATGCACAACTAACATCATGCTAGTGGGGCAAAACAGAGCTTTCTCAAACTAAGGTCAGGAACAAAGTTGTCCACTCTCACCACTTTTACACAATGTAGTACTAGAAGTCCTAGCCACGACAGTCAGAAAATGAAAAGAAATAAAAGATAAATACCATATGATTTCACTCATAGGTGGAATTTAAGAAACAAAACAAGCAAATGGGAAAAAAAGAAATCAAGAAACATTCTGGAGAACAAATTGATGGTTACCCAAGAGGGGTGGGGTATGGAGGATGGGTTAAATAG
Organism: Spilogale gracilis; assembly: GCA_004023965.1. NCBI lineage: Eukaryota > Metazoa > Chordata > Mammalia > Carnivora > Mephitidae > Spilogale > Spilogale gracilis. Next base: position 6,971 of record PITA01022150.1, on the reverse strand, counting down.
GTGATGGTGATTAAAGAGTGTACTTATCATGAAGAGCACTGGGGGGTGTATGGAAGTGCTGAATTAATATATAGCACATTTGAAACTAATATTCCACTGTATGTTAATTAATAGGAGTTAAAAATAAAACTCTTAAAAATAAAGTTAGGAAAAGAAAAAGCATAACTGAAATTAAAAGTTCACTAGAGGGGTTCAGTGACAGACTTGAATTGTCAGAAAAATGAATCAGCTATATTGAAGGTGGGTCAGTAAAGATCATTTAAAGGTTGTCTCTCTGTGGGACAGAAAGAAGAAAAATGGGGGCGGGAGGGTTCACGGAGCTTCTGATAAATATGGAACAATAACAGACATGCCAATAGATACATAATGGGAGTACCAGAAGGTGAGGAGAATGATAAAGGAGCAAAAAATACTAATAATAATTTGAAGAAATAATGGCTGAAAACTTCTCAAATTTGAGAAAAAACAATTTTTACATACAAGAAGCTCAATAAGTTCTAAGTATGATTAACTCAAAGATATCTATGCTTAGATACATTATAATCAAACTAATGAAAACCAAAGATAGAGAAAATCTTAAAAGTAGAAGAGAGATGATTTATTAGGGGATTATCAATAATATTAACAGCTGACTTTTTGTCAGAAACCAGTGGGATGGCCAGAGACAGTGGGATTACAAAAAGTGCTGAAAGAAAGAATTTGTCAGCCAAGAATATTATATCCAGCACATTTCTCTCTCAAAATGAAGAAATATGGACATTCCCAGATAAACAAAGACCAAGAGAATTCATCATCGTTAGACCTTCCCTATAAGAAATACTAAAGGGATTTCTTCAGACTGAAATAAAAGGACACAAGACAGTAACTTCAATCTATACAAAGAAATAAGAGCCCTGGCAAAGATAATTACATAGGTAAATATTAAAGAAGTACAGACATATTTATTAGCTCCTTTTTTCTAACTTGTTTAAAAGGCAGTTACATAAAATAGTAGTAATAAAACTGTTAATGGATTTATAATGTATAAAAGTATAACTTATATTATGATAATAGCACAAAGGAGGGAAGAGAAAAGGAAACCATGTTGGAGCAAAATTTCTCTACATTATCAGAAGTACATTGGTGTCTATCTGAGCTAGTTATATTAGGATTTATATTGTAATCCTCAGAACAACCACTGAGAAAGTAAACTTTAAAAAAAAAACAGTAAAACAACAACAAAGTAACTTAAGTGGTACAGTACAAAATATATTTAACATAAAATAGCAGTAGTAGGGAAATGGGAACAAAAAGGAGATAAGATATAGGAGATATATAGCAATATTTTGGCTAACTGAACAAAATAAAAATAAAGTTCAAAAAAGAAAGACAATAAATAGCAAAATGGCAGATATAAATCCTTGCATATCAACAACTACATTTAATGTAAATGGAGTAAACACTCCAATAAAAAGGCAGAACTTTTCAAACTGGAATTTCTTAAATCCAGCTCAGGTGAAATGGACACAGTCCTATAGGGGGGAAACACAAATTGCCACAACTCTTAATAGTATCAAAAAGAATAAGACTGAGGGCTCCTGGGTAGCTCAGTTGGTGAAGCATCTGCCTTTAGCTCAGGTCATGATCCCAGGGTTCTGTGATCAGGCCCCTTGTCGGGGAGGGAGCCTGCTCAGAAGGGAGCCTGCTGCTCCTTCTCCCTCTGCCTCTTCTCCTTCTATTCCTCCCCCACCTCATGTCTCTTTCTGTCTCTCTCTTTCAAATGAATAAATAAAATCTTTTTTAAAAAGAGTAAGACTAAATATTGCTAGGATAGCAATTCTCTCCAGAGTGATACACTATAGATTCAATGCAATTCTAATCAGAGTACCAAAAGACTTTTTGCAGAAATGTCAAGCCAATTCTAAAATATGTATGAAAATGCAAATGACCTGGAATAACCAAAATAACTTTGAGAAAAGAATAAGCCATGTTTTATTTTTTCCTATACAAATTTATTAAACCAATTGATAGTATGCCTATAACTATAGAAGTTAAGATTTCTAACTTAAAATGAGATTCACTTTAATAGTAAACAATGTCTCCAGCAAAATATATGTCTTAGCTACATTTTGAACATAAGTCATCATAAATCTCTCCCTGAAATAGTGTTTCCAAGTTTTTAGAATTAGTAGACACTATTTAGAATAGGTTTAGATTAACAAAAATATTGACCAGATAATGCAGAAAGTTTCCATATCCCAACCCTTCTAGTTTCCCCTATTAATAACAACTGACACCAGTGTAGTGCCTTTCTTTAAAAGAATGAAACAACATTGATACTTTTATTAACTGGAAGTCCATAGTTTACATTAAAATTCTCTTTGTGCTTTGATATTCTCTGAGTATTAACAAATGCATAATGTTAAATATCCCCATGTTGGTTTTAGACAAGAATAGAGCAAGACATTCTTAGGAACTTACTGTTTTTTCAAGTTATAAACTATGTGGTGAGATTATTATAGGTATTAGTGATGGAGTGAATTCTTGAGGAGAAACAAAGATTTGAAATAGCTATTGTGGGAAGCTGGAAAGGGGAGAGATGCAAGGAAAAATATTTTTCTTTCCTCTCCAACTTAAGTAGTAGCTGATTTGTTACATGTTGACTCACTGATCAATTTCTTTCTTCATCCTAGGTAAGATAACTAAACATATAATGGAAGACCAAGAGTTTCGTGACTTCTCCATTATTGCATTTTCCATTGTGGTTGAGAAAAACAAAACAGTACTTAATATTTTGTTCAATAATGAGGCATACCATTCAGCTGCAACATCACTGGCAGTGGTAGACAATGTTCTTTTTATGTCACTTTCTGGCCCTAATGCTTCCATCAAAGTATCCAACAAGCCTCAACCTCTCCCACTTTATGGTCATACCACAATGTATGTATGATTTTTCTGTTCCTGGAATTGATCCTTAATATATACCTTGCTATCTGGCCATATGCATTTTAAAATAGCTATTACATCATCACTTTCTACTTATATTTCATAATTGCTTTCATCCTTTATTTCATCCTCTGTAGGCCTACAGGTGGATTACAAATAGTAATATGTTTGGCTTTTGGCATGGCTGTTGTGGTCGGTAGCTTTTGCCTTCAGACAGTGACTGAGAGAACCACTAGGGCAAAACACATCCAGTTTGTGAGTGGGGTCTCTGTACTTACTTACTGGCTCTCTGCTTTTCTGTGGGATCTCATCTACTTCTCCATTCTCTGCTGCTTACTACTGGTGAGTGTTAACTGATGTTGCTTGAAGGCTTGTTATCCTATGTCAACCATAGGAAATTCATATTTAATAATTTGTATCCTAAAATAAAACTTGTAAAGAAATTTGAAACTACTCTGACTTATTATGCCAGAGAATATATTGTGGAAACCTCATGATGGAAATGTTCTCCCTCATATTTTTTCAATTAGAGAAATACATTTCTTTGTTTCTTGATTGCCTTCCCATGTAATTGCTCAGCCTTTTGCCTTGTCCCAAAAACTAAAGAAATAAGGGCTCTCACTTGTCATTTGTCCCTCATTACTCATGTAGATAAGCCACTGCTCACTAATTCCCAATGCTGAGCCCTCTGGTAAAAATGGACAGCAGCACACAGTTTAGAATTGTCTTAAGTCAGACATCCTGTTACTATTCACCACCGGCACACACACCTCCCACACCCATTCCACCACTTTCATACCCCAAATTCAAGCCATCTAGGTCTGCAAAATGGAACTAGTTTTTACTCAAATACCCAATTTTAGACACTGAGGATGTGCTATACAGAGCAAGCAAAGATGGTACAACATCTTTTAATGTAGTAATTTTGCTCATTGGTGAACTTTGCAACTTCTTTCGTTTTAGATGCATATTTGAGGGTGAGGGAGAGGTAAAGCTATGTAGTTTCAAGGGGTGAGCATATGAGTAAAAGAGGTAAATTTTGGGGGGCACATGGGTAGCTCAGTCAGTTAAGCATCTGCCTTCAGCTCAGGTCATGATCCCCTCTGTCCTGGAACAGAGCCCTGACTCTAGCTCCCTTCTCAGTGGGGAGCCTACTTCTCCCTCTCCCACTGCCCTCCACACCCCCACACATGCTCATGTGTACTCTCTTTTTCTCTCTCAAATAAATAAAGAAAATCTTTAAAAAATAAAAAGAAACAGGTAAAGTTTATGTACAAGAGGTACTGGGAAAGTAGTTTACTTCAGGCTCATAAGCTAAGGCTTTTTTTTTAATGGGTTAAGTGATGGAAGTAAGAATAGTTCTATCTTCTAATGAAGACAGGACTTGCTGTTTTCTAAGTCTTCTGGCTTAACTTCAAATTGCACACTGTCCTTTACCTTGCACTTACCTCTGCACTCTGTATCTCAGGGAGTGTTCAAATACTGCGGAATGGATGCATTTGTTGCAAATTACAACTTTCTGGACACAATGATGATCTTTATGCTATATGGTTGGTCTGTTGTACCTCTGATGTATCTTGGAAGCTTCCTGTTTTCTAGTAGTACTGCTGCCTACATCAAGCTCACCCTCTTTAACTACTTTTCAACTATTTTCAGTATCAGCATTTACGTCATAAGACAACAATATGGTAAGGACTTCACACAATTTTTCCTTTCTACAAGAAATAAATAAATCAGGATGAGAGAACTTGAGGATAAAAATATTAATTGCTAAGCACTTTCTAGGAACTAAAAACCTGTGCTTTTTGGAAATGTGTGTATGTGAAATAGAGTTTGAAAAGAGAAGGAAGGAGAGAAGAAATGGGGAAGAGAAAGGAAGAAAGAAAAAGAGAGAATTTAAGTCCTTTAAAGGATCTGGACTCATTATCACTCTAGCCTAATGAAAGAAAGAGAAGAGTAAGAGGTTGCGAGTTGGCTAATCCCCACTCCCCCACCTCCACCTTGAGACATGGTTCTTCAGTTTTTACCATCTTTAGCACTTTGGAGCAAGATGTGGAGAAGAAAGTGGACGGTCTTCTGGTATGACTCTTCCCTACTTTAATGAAGCACAAAATCTTCACTCTCCTAAGGAGAATTTTCTTCAGAAAGAAATAATAAATAATAAAATATGCAACAAATGTAGTCATCATTAAACCAGTTTATTCCTTTCAGGCCTGGTTTCAGCAGGATTCCAGGAGTAGGTTTTCCCCATCTTCTTTCTCTGATTATGAAATTTAAAGAAAGGCAGACTCTGGTGGTGATTATCACAAATAGGATTTATTTGTCTGTTTTTAGAACATTCTCTTTTTAATTTCTGGTAAACATGAATTTTGAACCATATTTATCTATTCAACCCTGCCTCAAGCGGCAGAACCCCACCAAAAGAGGCTTCTAGCCTCATTCCCTAACTTTATGCCTTGGCCTTCCACAAAAATGAAATTTAGTATGTGAACCAGGAATAGCTTTTTTATTCTTTTGCACAGCTCTCCAAAGAGTAGTAGTATGCCATGTGGGGAAGGCTTGAGTCCCGGAAAAGTAGGCTAAAGGTCAAGTAAGAGTTACATATTCCTGTACACTCCTTGAAATAATTGTCAATTATTTTTATACTACCTATAGATTCTGCCAGTGCTCTGCCCTATTAAATGATCTGTTACCCGTTCTGTCTTACATGTGTTTCTTTTCTAAATGTTTCTTCTACTAGTAACTTAAATCTTTGAACTCTTTTTTTCTAATTTGTTTTTTTTCAGTGTTCCAAGATTCATTGCCCATGCCCCACACCCAGTGCTCCATGCAATAGGTGCCCTCAGTACACACCACCAGGCTCTCCCATTCCCCATCCCCTCCCTCCAAGTCCCTCAGTTTGTTTCTGTGTCCAAAGTCTTGTTTCATTTCTCTCCCTGAATTACCCTACTTCCCATTTACTTTCCTTCTCCTACTGTCTTCTATATTACCCCTTATGCACCGCAAGTAAGTGAAACCATGTCATACTTGACTTTCTCTACTTGGCTTATTTCACTCAGCATAATCTCTTCCAGTCAAGTCCACATTGCTACAAAGGCCTGGTGGTGGGTACTGGGGGCACCTAATGCGTGGAGCACTGGGTGTGGGGAATAGGGAATGAATCTTGGAACACTGGAAAATAAAAAACTTAAGTAACAAAAAAAAGTTGGATATTCATCCTTTCTGATGGAGGTGTAGTATTCCATTGTTTATATGTACCACATCTTCTTTTTTTTTTTTTTTTATAACAAAAATCACTCATCTTTTTTTTTTTTTTAAAGATTTTATTTATTTGACAGAGAGAAACACAGCCAGAGAGGGAACACAAGCAGGGGGAGTGAGAGAGGGAGAAGCAGGCTTCCTGCCGAGCAGGTAGCCCGATGTGGGACTCTATCCCGGGTCTCTGGGATCATGACCTGAGCCGAAGGCAGTCGCCCAACCAACTGAGCCACCCAGGCGCCCCTGTACCACATCTTCTTTATCCATTCATCTGTCAATGGGCACCTTGGCTCTTTCCACCGTTTGGCCATTGTGGCCATTGCTGCAATGAACATTGGGGTACATATGGCCCTTCTTTTCACTACATCTGTATCTTTGGGGTAAATGCCCAATAGTGCAATTGCAGGGTCATAGGGTAGTTCTATTTTAATTTTTTAAGTAAACTCCACACTGTTTTCCAAAGCGGCTGCACCAGCTTGCATTCCCACCAACAGTGTAAGAGAATTCCGCTTTCTCCACAACCTCTCCAACACTCGTTGTTTCCTGTCTTGTTAATTTTGGCCATTCTGACTGGTGTAAGGTGGTATCTCAGTGTGGTTTTGATTTGAATTTCCCTGATAGCTAGTGACACTGAACATTTTTTCATGTGTCTGTTGGCCGTTTGTATATCTTCTATGGAGAAGTGCCTCTTCATGTCTCTTGCCCATTTTTTGATGTGTTCATCTTCTTTTTGGATGTTGAGTTTGAGTAGTTCTTTATAGATCTTGGATACCAGCCCTTTGTCTGTA
>PITA01022149.1:0-31033 GCA_004023965.1 Spilogale gracilis | reverse complement strand
AAAAAAACCTTTGATTTGTTTAATTTTGCATCCCACAAACTTATATATGAGCATCAGCTAGAGTCACTAAATACCTCCATAGCCTGGGCTAAGCGTTCTTCCAGTGCCATGTAGGTGAGGAACTGAGGATCCACATAAGAAATCGCTTCAGCAACTCCTAGTCCATCTGCAAAGCCGTCAAATAGGCTGGGAAAAAAAAATAAAAACATGATTTGGGAAACCTTTATGAAGACAGATTATATTAGCATACCTATAAGCCAATAAAAATAGTATAAGCAGAAAACAGTAAATATTTTAATGATATTTTAATATAAAAATTTTTAAAATAAATAAAACACTTTAATAGAAACCTTGTGTGGTAAAGGGAAGGAAGAACCCAATACAAAAGTAAAAAATACTAAGTAAGGAGTTAGAATACCATTAGCTCTCACAGTAAGCTGCCATACTCACAACAAAAAATTTATAGGAAAATTCTTATGTTTCTAGTTCTAACTCCAGGTGTGACATAGGGCTGGGATAAAGGTATTGCTTTTCCCCTGTTTCCCATATATTTCCCCTTCTGTTCCTTTGAGTTGCCAACCTAAATTTACATGAGAACATGATAAAGACATTTACTGCATTTATTTCAATTCTGTCACTAGTCAAAGCCTCTTTTTCTTCTCTTACCTTGTACTGCTTGATTACCCAAGCCTTAAAAAATATTTTATTTTCTCAAATCTTTCTCATTAGTCTCTCTTCTGTTCTCTTGAGAAGTAGGCCTCCTCCATCATTATTCAGACTGAAAAATATTTGGCTCTTAACAGTTTTTGTTTGCCTGTTTGTTTTTTTAAGGATTGTAACCCCCTTGAAGAAATAAGTTTTATTCTGGTCCTAATCTCCTTCCTCCACCCTTAGACATACATAGGTTCCTCCTTTTCCTTTAGTCTTGGAAATACTACATCCTTCAAAATTCAGAAACCATAGTATGTCCTCAGTCCTCTTCTTTCTAATCTTGCCTCCTTGGAAATTATATTCAAGTCCATATCCTTAGTCATCCTCTTTGTAGGTTAATTCCTAAACCTCCATCTAATTCCAAACCCTCTTCAGCTCTATACCTACATTTTTAGTTTTCAGTGGGGCACTTTACCTTGATTAACTCCCATCACCTCAAATCCAGTATCTCCAAAATGGAGCTTATTTTGTCTACCTAAAGGCAAACTTTTGTTGACTTTTGTGTTCCTATGAGAAGTCAAATACAGTCAGGAATATCCAATTATACAAGCTAGCTCAAAATTATTTTGATGTCAACATTTGTGCCACCATTAAAATTACGAATCTATTGCCAAAAGATACAAAAGTATTCTTACAAAGACTATAAAGCTCAGTAGTATCTAAAAACTAGCAGACACCACATAGTATAAAGAATCATTCTCGGGGCACCTGGGTGGCTCAGAGGGTTAAGCCTCTGCCTTCGGCTCAGGTCATGACCTCAAGGTCCTGGGATCGAATCCCACATCAGGCTCTCTGCTCAGCAGGGAGCCTGCTTCCCCCTCTTTCTCTGCCTGCCTCTCTGCCTATTTGTGATCTCTCTCTCTGTCAAGTAAATAAATAAAATCTTTAAAAAAAAGAATCATTGTCATATAATCATAGATTTTAAAATTAAAACTACAAAATAGTGAATCCCCTGTAACACTGGAATGTCTTCACCCAACACTGAGATACAGTGCAAAGATGAAGAGCCCTGGAGTCAATAAAATAGGGATTTAATTCCACATTTAATTGAGTCAGAGCTCAACAATACAAAATTTTATTTAACTGTTACTCTGTTTCTCCATCTATAAAACAAATTAAATGAGTTGATGTATACACATGCCTGGCACAGAGATGGCATCAAAGTAGGCAATCAAGAAACAGCAGAACCATTTCTTCCATGTGGAAGAATCCTACCAGAAATTTGACTTCTGTGAAGTAAGTGCTCTAGTTTTGCCTGCTGAAGCAACACAAACTATGTCCACTTTTCCTTTGTAGAAAATTCCTTAAATGGTTAGTTAACTATCTCCTAATTCTTTTCTTCTCTAGACGACACAAAACTAGACATTCAAAGCAGAATATTGGCTTGTAAATTTGGTCACTGCAAAATAATTGGCTAATATTGAAAATTATAGTATCATTCATCCGGCAATCACCATGGTAATAAGCGTTTCAGACAAAAATCACTGACGATACTAAAACTAGTAGATGGAAGTTTGATAGTGTGAGAAGAAACAGGTTATTTACATAGTCTCAAAGTATTTTCGCACTAGATGCCGATTCTTTAAAAATATGACAACTGTATAGTGAAGAAATCTGAAAGGTTAACACCTTAACCAACTGATTAGAATTAATATCACCAGTAATGGGACACTGGCATCATGTGCCTTCTGATATGAACTAAGAAAAATAAAGTATCACTTCTTTGGTGGTCCTGCTGAAAATCTGTAAGTCGAATCTAATCATGACATCAAATCTAAACGAAGAGTCATTCTACAAAATAAATGGCCTATATTTTTCAAAAGTGTCAAGATTATGAAAGACAAAGAAAAACAGAAAACGTTCCAGATTAAAAGTAACTGAAGAAACTGAAGAAATATGTTAAGCAAGAACAATGAGTGGTAGAAAAAAATTCTCTAATGGCATTAGTAGGATAACTACAGACATCTGCATGTCTGTGGATGAGAGAATAGTATTGTTATCAGTATTAATTTCCTGATTTTGAAGATTTTATTTTCTTATATAAGGAAATGTTCTTGTTCTTCGGGACTTCATTCTAGACTATGGGTAAAGAGGCACCTTGTTTGCAACTTACTCATGAATGATGGGGAAAAAAAAAAACCACAAACATAAAGAAGGAAAGGAAAGAGAAAATAGTAACACAAATGTAGTAAATGTTAACATTTAGGGAATATTAGTGAAAAATATATGGAAATTCTCTGTATTATTTTTGCCACATTTCTGTAAGTCTGAAGTAATTTCAAACTTTTTAAAAAATTCATGGTCATATCCATTAATTTTCCACAATCTTATTAGGTTAATAATTACAACCCCAGTTTCTTACAGGAAGATAGAGAGGTTAAGCAGTTATCAAAAAATAAATAAATGGTACAGTAGGAATTTGTCTAAATCCGAAAACAACTCCCACCACACTAGTTTATAAAATACTCTCTGGATATTCTCTAACACTTCTGGTACACATCATCAGAACAAATAAACTTTGAAAGAGGACTTTTAAAATTTTCTTTTATAACTAAAATAAAGAATCAAAAAGCTTTACCTTTTTTTAAGTTGTGGTGGAACAACAAAAAAAAATATGTTAAATTTTGGCTTTAGAGATAAGAACTGCCACTGTTCACCATGGCTTTTCCTATTAGTTGTCAAGATGATGTCATTTTACTATGAAAATCAAATCATATTTTCACTTTATCAAACTGTAGTGACTGCCACATAAGCAAATCTACATAAAATTCAAAAAGTAACTTTCAGAATTCTGTCTTAAGAATCAAAGCTGAAAAGCTTTCCATATTTAAAAAACAAAAAAACAAAACCAAACCAAAACAAAACAAAAATACCCAAAAAACACAATTACCTTGAAGCTCCCCAAATTTGGGAATAATCAGCAACATCTCTAAAATCTTAACACAACAGATGTGTCCAGAAAGATCATCAATGAATTAAACCCAAAATAAAAAGTTTACAGGTTTAAACATTATATTCAAGAAAGGCCTCAATTATTTCTTCCAATTGTAATATAAAGTTTTCTGAAAGTTATTTAAAATATGTATCAAGATCTTAATAAATACCACTTATCTCAGTAATGTCACCTCTATTAAAGTACCCTAAAGAAATAACCTGAAGTATAGAACAAGTTATATGAGAGGAAAGCTTCACTGCACTATTTCAATGGGGAAAGGATCAATTAAATTTTAGTGCCACTATAGAGGAGCGCATTTACATAATGAAGCTGCAAAAAATTATTTTCATAAAATTTTGAGAATGTGCAAAAGAAAACATTTCTTCATATTAAACCATAATTGCCTCCCAACATGCACAGATGATGCTAACTAAATCGACAATTCTGTCATCTGCTGAGCACTCTGAGGAATGACTCTGCATAATGGAGGCAGAAGCAGCAGCATAACAAGAAGTTCAGAAAGAGGGTAACAGGCAGACATGAGAGGGGGAGTAAAGAGATAGGAGCACCAAGATCAGGAAGACCAGGACCATGTGAGCCACTGCTTTTCCATCAAGTTTGGGAAGCCAGAACATGGGTTTTGGAGCCAGGAATGTTTAAGATGGAATTATAAACAGTTTGTATGGCTGTGATGAGAACACCACTTCCTATTTCCACAAAATGGTCAATGGAAGTCTGCTTTGCATATAGAATTTTTTTCCCAGTGAGAATAGGAAATGGTAAGGAGGATTTCAAAGAGATGCTCAGTTTTGTATCTGGAACAAGCTGGAGAAGCACAAAGAAGTAGCTACACACACAGAAAGAGACAATGAAGATACAAAGGAGGACTCAAAAACATTAAGTTCTAGAAGTCTGCAGTTATCAGGGGAATATGAATGAGTTTTTCTTATCTTTATTCCTCTAAATTTTCTGTAATGGAATTTTAACTAGAAAAACAAATTCTTAAAAATATATCTGTGTAGAGATGGAAACAAAGGTAGTACCAAGCCACGTTTTCTCCAGAAAAAATAACAAGAGATTAGTTGGACCATATAGCCTTTCTATATCTCCATAACTAGCTGCTGCCAGAGGCCTGCTGTACATTTGAAAGATAAATCTAACTATAAGGCAAACCAATTAAATTCTGGCCATTACATCATGAGATATAACAATTCTATAATCTATTTAATTATAGGCTTCTCTTATTTGAAGTTCATTATTCTTTGTCAGCATAAAGTAAACTGAATACTTTCAGTATTTCTGGGAAGGTACAATTATATTTTCCATATTCTGCATACAGAGAATGGTAACTAGGTTCTCATGATTCTTCTGATTTAATCATGAGTTTTGAAATTCTTCAAGTAGCATTTATCAAGCACTCTTCTTTTTAAAAGGATTATATAAAGTGCTATATTTAGCATATACAGCTAAATTTAAAGTTAGAAACCTCAAACCATGAGTTTATAATAACTAGACTGTAAGGTGGGCTTCAAGAGTGCCAAAGGTCAAAGAGGAAAAGAGGTTACTGCCTGGAGTAGGTAGGAGGGAGTCTATGTAGGAAGTGACATCAGAATGAGCTCTCAAGAAGATGACTGACAGATGGGAAAATGAGAACACTTCTGAGAGATCTGAGATACAGTTTTTGTAATTTAGAATCATGAACAAACTCTACTTCATGAACAATTAACCATGGTAATAACACTGTGTTACATACCTCCAGTCCACATCTAAGTCTTCACTGACACTGGAGTCATCCTCAAGGTTATTGTTCCCATCCAGCATGAAAGCTTCTGGCTGTGCAAATTCATTGGCAGGCTCATTCCCCTCATCACTGCTGCTTTCATTGACTTCATTGTACTGTAACCAAGGAATTTCTCCCTCTTCCAAGGATGTCTGTTCCCTAACACAAACATTTTAAGGGAAGAAAAAATTTTATTTTAAAACACATCATAAAATTGTTCTCTGAAGAGTTCTATTTAGTGCAAATAGATTCTTTATTCTTTGAGTTCTAAACTCTTGGCACTTAAATGATTCTATAAGTCTGATTTCTTTAACTGTAAAGCTATTTAAAAAGTAAGCGAATTTGTTATAGGGTCATAGGTATGTAGAAATAGCTGCCAATTACATAAGAACCTATTTATTTGACATATTAATTATCTATGCTCCTATATTTCTTCTTCGTGCAGACGAAAAATAAGAAAAATTCATTCTAGACAATTTTAATTTTTAAACACTAATCTTGAAGGTGCCTGCATAGCTCAGTCAGTTAAGCGTCGTTGATTTTATCTTAGGTCATGATCCCAGGGTTGTGAGATCAAGCCCCACAATGGGCTCCTCATGGAGCCTGCTTAAGAATCTCTCCTTCCACCCTGCCCCTCCCCACACCCCAATACCCTCATTCCTGCTCATGTATGCTCTCTCTTTTTAAATAAATAAATAAGCAAATAAATGAATAATAAAAATAAACACTGCTATTGACTAGTTTCCCTTCACAGTTAAAGCCCAAATTTTTCAGCCTACAAATCCCTACATCATTACATCCTTTCTCTTTAGCCCTCTTCTCCAACTGTTACCTCTTACCACTCTTCCCCCTATTTACTATATTCTTATTATGCTTTCTACCTTTGGAGCACATGGAGATCATTTCCATTTTGGGGCCATTTCCTCTACCTGAAATGTTCTCTCACCAGATTTTTGCATAGATAGTCCCTCCTTGATATTCAGGTCAAAGTCAATGTCAGCTCCTCAGAAAGGCCTGTCTTAACCACTCATTTTAAGTAGCTGTCATTACTTACCACATAACTCTGCTTATTTTCATTACAGAACTTAATTCTACCTATCATTTTCAGGTTTACTGTTAGTCTTTCTCCCACTAGAAAATAAGCTCACAGGAACAGTCGGGACAGAAAAACCAATGGTAAAGATAAAGAAAACAAGGAAGAGAAAAAAGAAATAATTCCAAACAACAGAAAAAAAGAATTAGTCAGTAAATGACATTAGGACAACTGAGTACTCATCTGCAGCGAAGGAGGTTAAATCTCTATGTTATTATTTACATATTAACAAATTCCAAATCTACATTTTAAAAATGCATGTGCACCCCATCACCATTTCTAAAACAATAAAAATACTAGAAGAATCATGAGAGAAATTTTTACAAAAATCTCAGTCTCCTTGTAAGCATGACGTAAAACCTAGACTGGTATATTACACAACTTATACATTACAGCCATAGACAAGACTGGTAAATTACACAACTTATACATTAAAGAAAAGTCAAAACACCAAAAGTATGGACACAAAGATCACACTGAGAATTAATTATAACACATGAGCTACAAAAGTCAAAGGCTGCAAGGACTTAACAAAAGGTACTTTGTTAATTTATAACTAAGAAAATTATACTGATAGGATTTTCTTATTTATATTTATTTTATTTAACAGAAAACAGTGTTTAGTATATCCAAGGGAGGTTAATATTAGAGCATAATTCTGACAAAGATGAATTTTAGTTTGGATTTTAATAAGAAAAATACAATAACATATTTCAAGAGCAGTTCTAATTAGAATTGTATTCATTCTAATTTGCAAATTTAACTTTGGGTATAAAAACATTTATGAAAGAGATGTAGATGATGTCCACATATATAAGAATCAACACATTTTAAAGATACAGAAATAGTATCTCTTTATACACCTAAACCCATACATGTTCCTTTACTCTCAGATCCTAAGCAACACTTCAAAAATAACAGATTTATAAGATTCAGTATCTAATATAGTCTGTCTAGTAAAACCAGAGAAATTAGCATAATAAAACACGCTTATTTCTTGAAGGTTTAGTATCTAATATATAAAGATAGTGGATATTTTCCTTTCATGCATCATAATTAGGTCCACTGAAAAAAACCTAGGGGCGCCTGGGTGGCTCAGTTGGAAATGCTGAAAATGCTTCAAAATGTATCCCCACAACCTATTCCCAGTGAAAATCCTAGAAGACCATCAGCATCATTGAATCTCTTGACTACAGGCTATACTTTAACTCAAAGCTTCAGTAAAGACTCAATGTTCCCTTCATGATAGCCATTTCTCAATAGAAACTAAATTTAATAACATGTGAATAGCAATATTAAAATTACCAAAATATATTAATAAGCCAATATGGAATATTTTGAAGAAATTTTCATTTAAAAGTTTTAGAATATGATATTATATAACTATGCATCATAGAATCTTCTGAGAAATAACGAAAATGAAAGGCAGACAAATCAAATAAAATCTTTGAAAATCCTAACTACTGTGATTTCACATTGAGTGGTTTCACTTTTAGCTAACTGATCAGCAATTTAAGTATCCATTATTTGCAGCACAAAATTTAAACCTTTGGGTTAATGCCAACATTTCAAAGGGCTGAAGCTTTCATGAAATAATCTATACTATAAGAAACTTTATAAAGTCCTGGACAGCATAATAAGCATTCCTAATTAACTGGTATTTAATTAACTGGTTTTCATTTTATAAGTCAAGACACACCTTAAGTAGTTCCTAAGCTTGAGACATAAGCTCATATTTAATAATTTTAATTGTATAGCAAGTTTTTTAAGATTTCAAATCCCTATTCTAGAATTAAAGTATAAAGGAAAGTAACTGAAATTTGAATTAAAACTCAAAAAAGCCTCAAAAGCAATTAGAGCTTATAAAATCAATGGTACCCCGTTCCATGTCATCCAGTCACAAAGATGGAACCCCAGCACCTAATTTGAAGAACTGTTTCTTTATTCTAATAAATTCAGTGTTAACAGGGAAGGCAAAATGTTAAATTTTTATTACAACATTTTAAGGGGGCGCTTTGGTGGCTCAGTTGGTTAAACAACTGCCTTCAGCTCAGGTCATGATCGCGGAGACCCGGGATCAAGCCCCGCATCAGGCTCCCTGCTCAGCAGGAAGCCTGCTTCTCCCTCTCTCATTCCTCTTGCTTGTGTTCCCTCTCTAGCTGTGTTTCTTTCTGTCAAATAAATAAATAAAATCCTAAAAAAAACAAAAACAAAAACAAACCAAAAACATTTTAAGTTTATGTAAAACGTTTGTAAAGTCACCAAACAGCAGGAAAAACTTAAAGAAAAATACACAAGTGTGATATACTAATTTACATTCAAAAATACTAATTTAAAATACTAATTTCAATACTGTCCAGCAATTATTCAATGTTTACCTAATAAGTTTGTTGTCTAGCTTCTGAAAGCCTATTTCCAATCTTTTCTTCTTTCCTTCAATTTCACAATTGTCCTATCCTCCCCACTCTCAACATCTAGTAACAACAAGAATACTGCAGTCACTAGTGACTCATCTTTTCCTCTCACTAGAGAACTACAGACTTACCTACACTTGTACCTTCCCATTAGTTATATCAAAGTCTCTGTTCCTAAAGGCCCTTTCTTTATAGGTGGATCCTAACCCTCCTCACCTTCTCAAGAACTTCACCTTTCCTCTAATTACTAGTCAGTTACTCTCCTCTGCAACGTTCTATAAGCAAATAATCGTGCTTCCAGTTTTGGGGAGTGAGGACATTTTTCTAGGCCCAACATCCACCTGTGGCTCCTTCACTGTCTCTACTCTCCCCTTTAATTTTTTTCTCCCCAAATGTAAAATATATACTATCTATTTAAGCTATAAAGCATATTCTATTTAACATCTATAAACCCACCAACCAAACCAGGAACTAGAATATTATCACTGACTAGCAAAAACCTTGTGCCCCCACCCTTCCTATCCCCTTGGCCCTGCTCTCCAGAGAAAAGTATATCTTTATGCTACTGTCATTCCATTGTTTTTTGAAACAAGTTTTCACCAGTTTTGTATACTTAAACAAGATATTTAACTTATGCTTGTTCTTAAGCTTTGTGAAAGAGATGTCATACACTTTATTTTTCCAGAAACTGTTTTCATTCAGCACTGCGTCTTCTAAGATTCATCTGTGTTTTTGCATGTAAGCGTGGCTCACGCATTCCCACTGCTGTATAATACTCCATGTATGAATATACCACTAATTTTTCTCCTATGAATTTGGTAGTATTGAGTTTTATAGCTCTCATGAAAATACTGTAGTGAACATTCTTGTACACAACTCCTGGGCCACATGAGCAAGTTTCTCCAGAGTACACACTTTAAAGTTTCTCCAGAGTTTATTACTTTAAAGTGATACAGATGATAGTCTATCATGCAAGTATTAAAATTATTTCAGTGCATGTGACCTACTTCACACCTCAACAATCATTCGTATACTCTAAAACACCTGACATTGTCAAATTTCCTGTTTGCTAATTTAATGGGTAGGTAAGGTAAAAACATGATACCTCCTTATGATCTTAATGTATACTCTGTGATTACTAATCTTCTAGGTACCTTTGGATATTTTTACTCACCATTAATATTTCCTCTTTGGTGAATTATCTGCTAAATATTTTGAATATTTTACAATTTAGACTGTCACTTTTCCTTCCTGATTTCTAGTTCTTTATATCTTGCACATTAACAATTTATATTCTATAAATATATTCCACTATAGTTTCTCTCCTTTTCACTTTCAATTCCTCTTTTTTTTACGTCTTTTTGTCCTTTATTATTTTCCTACCATATCATGCCCCCAAGAACTCTTACCACAAAGGCTGCTGAAATGGTGCTAGGAGCACCCTTGTCTTGCTCTTGATTTTAAGGGGGGAGGATTCAATGTTTCATTATTGAAAATAATTACTACTGATTTTTTTTGTAGATACCTTTTATCAGGTCAAAGAAATTCTGTTCTGATCCTAGTTTCTGAGTTTTTATTATGTTGAGGTACTTAACATTACTAAGTGATTTTTTTCCTGTATCTGTAGAATCTCTATCATATGAATCTTCTCCTGTATTCTGTTAATGTAGTGAATAACATTTACAGGTATTTTTACATTAAAACACCTTTATATTTCTGGGATAAATGCAGACTGGTAATTGAGTTTTATCTTCAAAAAATATATACTTACAAATTCAGATTTTCAATTCTGTTTGGGATTTTGACATGTATGTAATGAAAGACATAGTTTTTTGGTTTTTGTTTTTTTTAAAGATTTTTATTTATTTGACACAGAGAGAGCACGTGCGCACAAGCAGGGAGAATGGGTGAGGAAGAAGCAGGCTCCCTGCTAAGCAGGGAGCCTGATGAGTCACTCGATCCTAGGACCCTGGGATTATGACCTGAGCCGAAAACAGAAACTTAACAAACTGAGCCACCCAGGTGTCCCAATTAATCGTCATAGCTTTATAGTTTCTTTCACATACTCTTTTGGTATAAGGATTACAATGGCTTTTAGAATGATTTAGAGAAATAGCTCTTTTTCTATTCTCTGCTTGCAGAGTGAGGTGACATGATCCTTGGAAGTTCAGCTTAAGAGAAATTAACTCTAAAACCATATGGATTAGTTGTTTTCTCCACAGTAAGATTTTATTTTTAAAAAAGATTTTATTTATTTATTTGACAGAGAGACAACACAAGTAGGCAGAGCAGGAGGCAGAGGGAGAGGGAGAAGCAGGCTCTCCACTGAGCAGAGAGTCTGGCATGGGGCCCAATCCCAGGACCCAGGACCATGAGCTGAGCTGAAGGCAGATGCTTAACAGACTGAGCCACCCAGGTGCCCCTCCACATTAAGACTTTAAACTACTGATTACATATCTGTAATACTTATAATATTATTCAGGCTTCCCATGAGTTTTGGTGAATTCTATTTTCCTGGGATTTGTCAATTTCTTCCAAGTTTTCAAATTTACTGGTACAAAGTTCACAGTACTCTTTTTACTCTATCCAATCTTTATTGTATTTGTGGCTGTATACACTTCTGTATTTCAGTATTATTTATTTACGCCTTGACTAAAATTATTTTCTTGTTCACTATCCAACTTGACTATCTATTCTTCTTAATCTTTTCAAAATATCATCTGATTTCTTTGATTCTTTCTATCATAACTGTTTTCTAACTTACTGAGTTTTGTTCTTATCTTTCCTAATTCTAATTATTTCCTTATTTTAATATTCTTTTTCTATTTTAAGTTAAATGCACAGTTCCTCCATGTTCAGGTTTTCTTCTTTTCTAACTTAAGTATTTAGAGAGATCAATTTCTGTTCACCAATTTCATTGCATCCCTCAAATTCTAATTGTGGTAGTATTCTCACTATCGGTAATAGAGAGCAGTTTAGACTTCCATTATAATTTATTTTTTGTCCTACTAATTATTTGGAAGTATGAACAATTTAAAATGTATGGATTTTTAAAATGTTTATATTTTTGTTATTTATTTCTAAGTTAACTGCCTTGTGTTCAGAGAATAAAGTCTGCAGGATACTCACTCTAAAATGTGTTAATCTGTGCTTTGTAGCCTAGTAAATGCTCAGTTTTTTGTGTTTGTGTATTCCATAGGGTGGAGTGTTCATTAAACCATGCTTAAATGAGTCACTCAAATCTGCTAAAGATGATGAATTTCTTATATTCATGAATTATAGGTAATTGAGAATATATTTAAAAATCTCCCAATATGACAGTAAGTTTGTAAATATTCTCTAGTTTGGTTAAATTTTGATTTATACATTTTGAATGCATTTAATTAGGTACATTCAAGTTTAAAGCTGCTACATTTACCAGTAAACTGGACTTTACTACATAGTGACCTCTCATTCTCTCCAATAATGCTTTTTTATCTTTAAATCTACTTTGCTGATATTAATTTAACGGTTCCATTTTTGTTCTGTATTTGTCTGAAATATCACTGTCTATCCTTTTACTTTCAATCTGTCTGTATACCTAGGCTTCAAGTATATCTTTTGTAAAAAGCATTTAACTTTAAAAAGCTAAATCCACTGATCTGAAGCTTTGATTTTTACAAGCAGAGATTAGGCAATTTAAATTTGTTACAGGACTTGTTCCATCTCACTTTTACACCTCTTTTTCCCCCTTTTAAACGACTTTTTCCTTTTCTCTACTTTTATTTGGATTGACTTTTAATATTCTTTTTCCATGTCTTAAATCTTTCTTTCCTCATCTGCAGGTTTCCAGTACATATACTCTATATTCTTTTGGTGGTTATCCTAGAAATTTTACCATACAAATTTAACTTATGTCAAAAGTTAGCTCTGAACCCTCTCCCAAACAATACACTTCAACTTTGATCTTCCCCCTTTCAATTAAATACTGGTGTCCAGTGTTTTAGTTCTGTCTGAATCAAACCTCACTCTTATTTTTTTTTTTGATGTATTACTGGGCTTTATGATTGTATGGTATCAATGGAAGTAACTGATGACTTCCACAAATGTTTCTGTTTATAGTCTCATATTTCTATATCTAACCATAATCTGTGACATTTCCCTTAAACTTAAAAGTTAAATATTCAAGCGTCCACTTACCATTTACACGGCATGACTAAATGGCACTTAAAACTCCCAAAGAGAGTTCTTACTTCCCATTTTTCTCCCCAGATCTTCCCATCTCAATGACAGTAACAACACCCACTGCTCAAACCAAATAACCCAGCCGTAACTGATTTCTCACTCTCCCTCATCTCACACTCAATTCCTCCTATTTTTTATTAACTCAAAAATATTCTCAAACTTGCTTACTTTTTTTAATCCTCACTACCATCCTCCAGTCCAAGGCCTACTCCAACTTTCTTCTCTTTTGTACTTCAATACTTTTCTAATTCAATATCTGGAGACAAAGTAACTAGAGTGAATCTTTAAAAAATCTGTGTCAGATCAATTAAGCAATTAACTCTCCACTTAAAATTTCCCTGCTTGGGGCTCCTGGGTGGCTCAGTTGGTTAAGCAACTGCCTTCAGCTCAGGTCATGATCCGGGAGACCGGGGATCAAACCCCACATCAGGCTCCCTGCTGGGCAGGAAGCCTGCTTCTTCTCCCTCTCTCACTCCCCCTGCTGTGTTCCTTCTCTCACTGTGTTTCTGTCAAATAAATAAATAAAATCTTAAAAAAAAAAATTTCCCTGCTCCATGAATAAATTCCAGATGCTATATATCCCGTATAGTTTGGTCCCTGCCCACTTCATCTCCTATCACTCTTCTTTTCACTCTTCAGTCCCACTACCTCTTATACATGTCAAGTCCTTTCCTTTTCAATACCTCTGCTCTTACCTTTCCTTTTGCCCAGAAAGCTCTTCCCCAACCAGGAATTATCTTTTAATCCTAGCTCAAAAGTCAGTTCCTGAGAGAAGTACTGGACACTCTAATTAACACAGGCCCTTATCAGTTACTTTCAATCATAGGAGTGTTTTCTTTCCTTCATAGTAATCATCAGTTTGTAATTCATCACGTTTGTATTTTGCTTAATACCTGCCTCTCCCACCACAATATAAGCTTCAAGCTGGAATCTTAGTTTCTCTTGCTCATTTAATTCCAGGATAAAGCACAATGCTTGGTACATATTAAATGTTCAATAGATATTTGTTGAATGAGTACTGTCACAAATTACATATGAAAAATTTAATGATACTTAGTAAACTAAATAATATTGATTCAAGAAGATCAAACATAAAATCAGAAGAGAAGAAACCACCATTTTCACCGTCAAAACAATTATGTTTGTAAATTTCTTTCTTTACATTTTTAAAAATATTTTATTCCTTACAGAATTCATCTCAAGCTGGAAATCTGTACCTTTTGAGAAGTACAAATTTTAATGTTAGTCCAAGGGGAAAGTTATGAAAATATATCTACCAAAATAGATTCCATGAGACTAAAAATTAGAAACAACCAATTATCAGAAAAAAATATTTAAATTAACAGACACTACCTCACAATAAAACAGAAACCTAGGTTTCATAAGAAAATACTAACAATCTTTAAAAGGATAAGCTATTTAAGTAAAATATTTAAATAACCTTTAAAGGAATAAATAAGCTAAACATCAAAGGGCTAAAAAACAAAAAACACATTGTTTTAGCCGAGCAAGTATCACACTTATCCAGACAAAAGAAAGAGACACTCTTACGCACGTCAACGTAAAAATCCTATGTCAAATATTAGCAAACAGAATCCAGCAGTTCATTAAAACAATAAACCATGACTATGTGATGTTTGTTTATTTCAAGAAGCCAGGGTAACTATTAGGAATTCTAGTAACAAAATAATTCCTCGGTCGCCTGGGTGGCTCAGTCAGTTAAGATACTGCCTTTGGCTCAGGTCATCGAGCCCCACATTGGGCTCCCTGCTCAGCTGGGAGCCTATTTCTCCTTCTCTCTCTGCTGCTCCCTCTGCTTATACTCTCTGGCTTGCTCTATACCTCTATCAAAGAAAGAAAGAAACAAAAAAACAAAAAAAATTTTTTAATGTAAAAAAAATAAATAATTCCTCATGATCGTTAGGTCAAAGGTGAAAAATCATCATGATCATTACCACTGATGTTAAAAAAAAAACTTTAATAAAATTTGACAAACATTCTTGCTAAAAACCTATACAAATAATGGGGATATTTCCTTAGTATGATTTAGAAAAAAAAATGGTATTACTAGAGTTTTAAATCTACTTGTTCGTTGTAAAATACGAGAAGCATAAGAAATAATCAGTAGGATTTACTGGTCCTATATAGGGCTTGTACATGCAATTAACAGCACCCCCAACATCTGAATGGGAAGGATACCATGCTTGGACAATACACATAAAAACAATAAATCTTCTCACTGTTAAACATACCCTTCCTGTAGAGACAATTCTTGGTTTTCTTCTTCAGGACCACTGCTATCACTCTGTAGTTCAGGTTCATTCTCATCTTTTCCTGGCAAAGTTTCCCAGCTTTCGTCACTTGATGACTGATCTTTTTCGGTACCGGAAAACCGATGAGGCAAAGAGGCAGACCATTCTCCATCACTGCATTCTGAACTGCAAATTCAGAACAGAAATACTGTAACTGTCAGGATCTGTGCATTTGCGAGTTGGAGGCATCACAGTATGCAGTGGACCACTATGCCACCAGTGCTTCAACAGGTGCCAAGTCAATTTAAAAAAATATTTTAACGGTAAATACAGAAATAAACAGTCAGCAGGATATGTGAATACATACAATGTATGAATAAATAAATACCAACTTTTTCAGATCAATAAAGCATATTGCAAGTTATATAAATGTCAATTTATGATTTTCTTCACTAAAGTAATTCCATGTGCTTATAGGTTATTTTTTAGACATATTTCTAAATAAAATTTTAAATATAATTTGGCAATCATAAACTAAATGCTTCCTGAAATAAACAATAATAGATTTACTACTCATCTGACCCGACTTAAACAACTTTCTAATTATATACTGACAACTGGGAACATATCCTCTATGAATAAATTTCCACTATTACCATGTTTTAAAAGCTTAACTATTTTTTTCCTTCCTTTTTTACAAAACACTTTAAAATGAAAAGAGATTCAAATTCATAAAAAGCTGCACTGACTAATCTTTACTAAAATCCTTTGGTAGAACTCTAAACACAAAATAAATTTCAATGCAAGATAATATGTAGATAAGGAACCAAAGGTATGATAAAAGAGTTAATGAAGAACCTCAAAAAAATGACTTTTGGTTATATTTAACTTTGCTTAATTTGGTTACATTTAACTATAGTACAGTTATCTTGTACTTATTAATGGTGAAAATAAAACTTAAATGCCCCTTCCGACCATATCAACCATTCTGGCCAAGAATTCCCTTAAAGATTTCCCTTTGTGCCCTGATTTTTGAGAAAATAATAATAATAATAATAAATTTTAAGTTTATGAAAGAAGTGATAATCAGTAAGAAATAACTTTTCTTTATGATGACATATTACTAATGGCTACATTAATAATGATATATTAACTAGACTAGTTAATGAGTTCCTCCTTCTATAGGCAGATCAACGCAAGAGATCAAGATGCTACTAAAAAAAGTAGCACTAGGGGCGCCTGGGTGGCTGGCTCAGTTGGTTAAGCCACTGCCTTCGACTCAGGTCATGATCCCAAAGTCCAGGGTTTGAGCACCGCATCAGGCTCCCTGCTCAGCAGGAGCCTGTTTCTCCCTCTCTCACTCCCCCTGCTTGTGTTCCCTCTCTAGCTGTGTTTCTCTGTCAAATAAATAAAATAATTTTTTAAAAAAGAGTAGCATTAATGAAAGCTCTAAGAAGTTAGAGGTAAAAAAGTAAAATCAGGGGCACCTGGGTGGCTCAGAGGGTTAAGCCTCTGCTTTGGGCTCATGTCATTATCTAAGGGTCCAGGGATCAAGCCCCACATCAGGCTCTCTGCTCAGCAGGGAGCTGCTTCCCCCTCTTTCTCTGCCTGTCTCCCTGCCAATTTGTGATCTCTGTTAAGTAAATAAATAAAATCTTAAAAAAAAAAAGTAAAATCGACTTCCAATGTTCAGTAAATGATGGGCAACAGGGCACAAGCATTCTGGAGAAGGAATGCTATATAGCTCTGGTATAGCAAGTAAAAGGTGTTCCTTCAGTTGGATAGGACCCCAATTGCTTTTATTTTGTGAAATTTTCTGTAACACAAAAAATAATCTAAGATCAAGTAAATCATTTCTAGATTTGTGTCAGAGTAAAAATCCAACACAGAAAATAGCTTTAAAATACTTCTTGAACTGTTTCCTTGACTATGAAGCCTCTCAAATTTGAAGCTACATTACCAGCTCCAATTTTGGTATATTATTAACAATTATGGTAAGCTTTCTTTATTAATTTGTGGCAACTTCACTTATTTAACATTTTATGATCCTGTCCAGAAAAGCAATACCTAAAAACCTCTGAATTTTTTGTAACTTAGTGAAATAACTGATGGACTATCTCCAAATTGTAATATAAAAAGAATGCCTATAATCAATAGTCAATATATTTAGTCAATATATTTAAGAAGCCTATGTCACAGATTGGTAAATTCAGCCTTTTGGCCAAATTTGGTCCTTTCACCAATTTTTTTTATGGTCTCTAGATTAAAAAATGTGTTTTTTCTTTTTTTTTTTCTTATAAGTTTACCTCTAATTCTGCCTCTTAGCAAAATATAAAATATATACTATCTGGTCCTTTAGGGAAAAAAAAATCTGCAGATCCCTGACCTGTATCATTATTTCTCTTTATATATAATCCACACCCCTAAATAGGCAACTTTTAAATATATACCCCTACCCCTGACCACCTAGCTGTCCAGTTTTAGATTTTCACCCTCCTTTTCAAGTTATAAAACAAAACTTATTCGACAGGTTAAGTTTCTTCTTGATTTTGTATTGGCTAACACTATTCCCCTGCTCACAAGCTGAAAATCATGTATCTTTGACACCTCATAAACTCCTATGTTTAAGTCTTTTTTACTTTCCATTCTTTCTGTAAAATGTCTCCTTTTCTTCCATTTCTCCTAAACACCCTGGCTCCAGTATTTTTCTCCAAACCTAGACCTAGAAGTCAATTATTAATTGATGTCCCTAAATTTAATCTTGTTCCCTCCCTTCACTTAAAAGATGCATTTTAAAGATCACTATTGCTTCAATGTATATCAATTTATATCTACAGTACATAGATAATATTACTCCAAAATCCTTCACTTTTTAACTAAAGCAGTATTTCATAAAAGTAAGCCATTTGCTTACTGTACATTAACGCTGTGTCTTAAGGTACAGTAGGTGGTAACACCGGTTCTCGAGTCAGTCAGCTCAGATTTGAATCCACCACTTACTAGTTGTGAAAAAGTTATCTAACCTTTCTGTGCCTTTATCACCTCACACATCAGGTGAATTTAGTTAACAGTACCTAATAACTCACTGAGTTCATATGAGAAGTAAATGAATTGATACCTACAAAACATTTTAACACTGCCTAGTAAATAATAAGCCATTAATAACTGTTAGCAATCTGTTTTTTTAATAACTTAAAAAAAAATTCAAATACTGGGGCGTCTGGGTGGCTCAGTGGGGTAAAGCGTCTGCCTTCAGCTCGGGTCATGATCTCAAGGTCCTGGGATGGAGGCTCGCATCAGGCTCTCTCCTTGGCAGGGAGCCTGCTTCCTCCTCTCTCTCTGCCTGCTTCTCTGACTACTTGTGATCTCTCTCTGTCAAATAAATAAATAAAATCTTAAAAAAAAATTCAAATACTGCATTTACAAGTTCATGGAAATGTTTAAGTGATACTGTAGATAAAATGTTTAGAACAATTTTTGGAAAATGGCAAACATTTAGTAAAGGTGATAATTACTTTATTATATAAGCTGTCTGCTTAGACATTTCAACTTGATTTCCAACCATCACACCACCATTTTCCTCTTTTTTTCTACCTAAGAATATCTACTCTGAAACCTTGGATTTGTCCTACTGAATGTCAAGATAAGCCTCCTGGTCACCCAATCCACTTTAGTCTTAGTCTCTCTTTATACCAGGGGTCAACAAACTATGCCCTGACCCATTAGCCAAATCTGGCTCCCCATCTTTTAATGGCCTGGCAACTAACAATGTCTTTTGCCTTTTGTTTGTTTTTGCATTTTTAAATGGTTATGTAAGTACCTATATGATATCTTTGATTTTGCCTTTTGGTCCACAAAGCCGAAAATATTTACACTCTTGCAGACCCCTGACAGTCAGAGAAGACACAGCAGAAAGAAACCAAACACAGGTCAGTGGAAGAGAAATCACAGACAGGAAAGGGGGAACAAACTGCTCAACAGAAGCACTGAAGTATTAAAAAAAAAAATTACCAAGAAAAGTCAACTAGATGCGAGAAAGAGGTCACTGTTAACATTAGAGAATACAGAAATAATACTGGGAGTTAGATTTCAAGGCATTTAAGAGTGCAGAATGCAGGAATAGAAAGAGGAGTATTTATTCTAAAAATTCAGCAGAGAAAATAAACAGGCAAGTGGTTAAAGGAAGAACAATATCAGGTGAAGGTTTCCCCTCAGGATTTAGAAAAATTACAGAATGAAATTGGAGGGAAGCAACTTTGGTCTAAGAATAATCAAGTCAGGTGTCAGATATGACTACAGACACAGAATGAGATGAGTCACCTCTCTTCATTAAAGAAAAAATTATAAACAGGAAAGGATACTAACATGTTGCAATATGGAGAAAAGGAAAACAAGAAAGTTCAGATTTAATTATTTTACCATCTCCAGGAAAGCAAGAAACAAACGTTATTAAGTGTGAGAGAAGTGTATGAAATGTATGGAAGCAGAGAGAGAAAAGATTTAAAAATAACTTTTCAAGTAGAAAAAGTAACAGAACAAATAGGATGCAAAACAATCATGGAATAGTGAGGACCCATTTGTCCTTGAATATAAAAGCAAATGAATTAAACATTTTAAATTCTCAAAATAAAACTTAAGTACCACTTTACTTTTCATATGGTCTTTCAATTAGTTTTGTCTACCATTAGCATTTAGCTACATTCAAAATCAGTCAACTGTAACTTGAATGTTACTTACACATTCAATTGTGAACCAAAACACGTTATTCACATATAGAATAAAATTACCTGTGATTTCTAGACAAATAATTTGTGCAGTATGAATCTTAGACAGAAATAAGATATATAAGTAAAAGCATCCATAAGCAATCTTATTCCTTAAATTCCCCAAATAACTGGATTGTTAATCTTCCCTGGCATTTATCAAATCCATAAAAACTGAACTATAGAGGAGCCTAGAGAAAAGTCAAATTTTGGATGATTTTGTTATCTGAGGATCAAAAACAGTTTTTGAATTTTATGGAAAATACTCTGGATGGAAATGATGTTAAAACATATCATTTTCAGACAGTATACTGAATATAATCTAAGCAGTCTGGGACATTTTACCATTAACAATGCACTATATTGTAACAGGGATAGTTGTTCAAATCTACAAGACTGCTTCATTGAGTAAATAAGGCCCAGATGGTTCTGAATTGTGCCTGCCTTTTGCAATTTTCCAGTCTTTTCCCTAAATATCAGAATATTGTCATCTGTAACTCCCCTCAGATGCCTGGGGAACAAAGGCTCTTCATCCCTAATTTACTCCTAAACTTTTATGAACTTGGAAATAAGATAAAAAGGGTTGCTAAAATGTTACAGCATATGCTTCAGGATCTTTGCAGGCTGCTCACACATGCTTTACTTGTTGGGATACAGGAATATCAGAGGAGCTCCTTCTGCAAGGAGCTTAATTTAGTCTCATGATTAATTACCTTTATGTTTTATCTTCCTCATAAGGGTGGTGAACACCAAGGGAACAGGGATCATTATTTCCCTTTCAGAGTACCTGGCACAAAGTCTGACACTTAAGAAGATTTCAATAAATCCTTTTTGAATATAACAAACTGAAAAATCAACTACACAGCTGATACTCTTTTTATTTTCCCAATATTATCAACAACAAAAACGTTCTGACATTTTTATCTTTGGTAAGTTTTGTTTGTTTTTTAACCTTTTAAGCAATATCAGGGCTTAGGGAAAGAAAAACTCCGAAGGAAACCTCAAGTGCTCTAAGAAATGGTCCATGGGTAGCATGTCTTTTCCTTCACGTAGACCCAAGGTTAAAATGTGCTGGCATGGTTAAAAGGTTCTTTTAAACTCAAGATCTTGTCATCAGTTTTCAAAGTTCTCAGGGTATATTTCAAAAGAGCAGGATTTAACCTTAGCTCTTTGGTCTAATTCCAAGTCTGGTAATTACATACTGCCTATTAAAATTCCCCTCACAATTCTAATTTAATAAGGTGGTGTTCAGTTCCTGTCAAACAGCTCAGAGCAATTCTACCAGCTGCAGTGCTTATTCCATAGAGTGTAATGTTTCAGACATGATTAAGTGATCATTTAAAAGTTTTCTGGAAGGAAATCGATCGTGCATTCATTCAAATACTTTTCACTTTTAAAGAATATATTGACTATGTATTTTTTAACTATATTTTTTAAAAGTCCCAGAATTTCTGTAACTAAAAATGTCACAGTGATTTTAGTTAAGTTCTGGGTAAGAGGGTTCTATTTGTAGCTATTATAATATAAACACGACAAGAAAAATTTTCCAAGTACAGCATCTTCAAGTTTTAAGCAAAGAAAACTCAAAAAGAATCTCAAAGACTCAAGGCAAAGGGTATTTATACTTTTTTTCTCAAGAAGCTCATTGTACAGTCACTTTGTTTTGCCATTTCTCCAGTCGGCTATCAAAACTCAGTAGGATTATAGCATAATATCAAGCAGATGAACAAGTGGCAAAATCAAACTAAGTAGGAATGTATGGTTATTAAATTTCAACCTTTGTCTGACAGCATATTAAAACATTCTGGCAACTGTTATCCTTTGCAGGGAGTTGAGGGCAGAGGAATTGGAAACAACACAGAAATAGAAATACTCCTCAATCTGTCCAGACTGTTGCAATTTGGTCCTAAATCTACCTCAAGACTTACAGATGCAAAATTGAGTAGAATCCTAGGCAAAACCATTATCCCTGAGAACTTACTCTGTGATGGTAGTCTCAAACAAACAAAAAATCCCTAAGTGTTTCTTGCATTCCAATGTGTCTTAAAGATTGCTCCAAAATTACTTCCATCTTTTAAGCACAACCCAACTTCAGTTTCTGTAAATCAATGTATTATAAAAAGTGAAATAAAATGAAGTTTCTATTAACTGTGTTTTCTTCCTCTATATATTCTATTTGTGTAAAAAAAAAATCTATCTTTAGAATACTGACATATCACTTAAGGAAACAAATTATAATTAAACATATTAAGACAACACCATGTCACCATTCAAGGTCCATTCATTCTAGGCAAATAAAACACTAATACTACTGACATATACAAAAAATCAATTTAAACCAAGATCCAAGAAAACAACTTTTGAGGTTTATAAACAATGCAAAAGTTTCATCAGTTTTATTATATGACATTAGACTTGATCATAAAAAGCAAAAAAAAAAAAAAAAAAGAGGTTTTTATTTTTGATTTGTATCCCTCCCAAGGATGAAGGCATGGCCAACTGAAATTATTTTCTTCAAGAAAGCAAAAATGTAATGGGATAAAAATGCAACACTCTTATACTTTGAAAAAGATAAGTTACCTGAGATGGTAAGTTGATGTTATTATTATTTTTTTTAATATAACCTAGAGCTATAGTAAAGGTTCACAATCCAATCCAAAAACATTATGTTCTGAAATTCAGATTTTTTTCCCCTGAGATTTAGAAATATTATTTAACAGTTCCCAGTGGAGTCTAACCCAAAAACTCAGTCATCAAACACTTTCATATTTCTGCAACAAAATGTTAGGAGTGCTTCAAAAAAACAGGCCTCATGTTAGTTCAGATCCAGATCTGCATCAAATAACACCAATTAAGGTTTTCATGTCAATTTTCATTTTAAAAAGAACTTTGTGCATTTTGCATAAAAGATTGTGAACTGAAAAAATAGAAATAAGTAAGACAGAAGTTCTTAGCTAATTTTACCCTTAGGCTTAAAAAACAGTAGGTATATAAATATTGTCTGCTAGCCCTTGAAACTTACAACTTCAAGATAGTAGTAGAAATTATATTTCAATTGTTTCCACAAGTTACACTATATTATAGAAGCTTTATCCATATGTCCAAAGAAAACCAAATATATTTTATTAATTTTGTGACATAAAATATGTAAAATGTATTCATATTTAAAAGGAAAAATTTCTTCTTTTGTAGTACTTTCTAGTTTAAAAAAAGAAAAAGTAACTGTTATGTCTGTAAATCAGTAAAATCTTGAAACTGCACTGTAACTGAACAAGATCTGTTTCAATTAGCTTGAAAGTCTGTGAAAATCTGGACTCTGGGGTAATGAAAAGTCAGAAGTTAGACAAAGACATTTTCCATTTCTCTTTCTTTCTATGGTCTTACAGTTTGAGGGGGAAAGATTCTATATATGAGGAATCAGAATGCTTATTCTATGAAAAGTTGGGGGGCACCTGGGTGGCTCAGTCAGTTAAGCATCTGACTGTTGATTTTGGTTCATGTCATGATCTCAGGGTTTCAAGATTAAGCCCGAAGTCTGGCTCTGCGCTGGGCTCCTCAGACTCCTCTCTCTGCCCATCTCCCCCCCAACCCCTTACCCTATTCATGCTGTCTTTCTCTCTCCTCTTATAAAAAGAAAGAAAGAAAGAAAGAAAGAAAGAAAGAGAGAGAGAGAGAGAGAGAGAGAGAGAGAGAAAGAAGGAAGGAAGGAAGGAAGGAAGGAGAGAGAGAGAGAGAGAGAGAGAAAGAAAGAAAGAAAGAAAGAACGAACATTTGTATGTTCCCTTGAGAATATCCATTTGGACCAGGCAGTAAGTAGAAATGCAAATTTCAGCTCCAAAATTTACTACCTTTGTTACCTTGAGAAGTTAATTCTCCTGTGCTTCAGTTTTCAGGTCTATAAATGAGGGAAATAATACATACCACATTGAGCTGTGACCAAAAATCAAATGCTACATAAAAATAGGCAAAAAACAAACCTAATGATAAAAAGAGCAAGAAGAAGAACAGAGAAACAGGTGACATTAACAAATACTGTCAAAGTTAACATAGTATTATCAAAATTTTGTGATCTTAATCACTTTTTAAAGCCCAGGATGGATTAACATAGAATTTTTAAAAAAATACAATAATGTTTACCTTATAGTTTATTAACTGAAATACTATATGAAATATTATGAACTGAAAGAATTAGTTATCTCTATCCTTTTGTTAATAACTAACCATCATTATGGCTCAGTTGTTAAGCGTCTGCCTTCGGCTCAGGTCATGATCCCAGGGTCCTGGGATCAAGCCCCATGTCAGGCTCCCTGCTTCTCCCTCTCCCACTCCCCCTTGCTTCTGTTCCCTCTCTCACTGTCTCTCTCCATCAAATAAACAAACAAACAAACTTAAAAAAAAAATAATAATCGGCAGTTTGTATGTGTGGTTAGCACTCAGAAAATAAGAATATTTGGCCAGTCAAAATACCTAATTCCCTGATCATGTCAAAGAACCCATCCATCAAACATCATGGTTACTAGAAATAAACCACTTTGCTTACTTACACAAAATACAAAATCTTACCTATCTTCATCCTTGTCATACAGTTGGTAATAATCTCCACAGCCATTCCAAAAGGTGTTATCTACCACTTCTTGCCTTCCTGCTGTGGCTCCACTTTCTGCTGTTATTTGGTTATGTTCTGTTTCCCTATGCGTAACTCTTGAGTATGGTGGATCCAAGAACATGCAATCATGTTCTCCATCGTAGTCATCACATTTTATTAAGAGGTCATCTGAACCACTTTCCTCAACTTCCAAAGCCTCCCTCCATCTCTGAACACTTCTTTGTTTAGCCTCATGTCTATTAAAACCTGTTTCTTGGTCCACCTGGCTTGAACTTATCACTTTTCTAACTTTGGGCCTCACCACCTGTTCAGGAAAATTTCCCTGGTTCTTTTCCTTATCACTAGTATTTTGTTCACTGCAGATATGCTCAGGAGCACACACTGCATCTTCAGCTGCATTTTCTCTCTGACTCTCCTGGCTAGTATCATTTTGTTGTTTCTTTCTAACAACTTCATCTTCAGAAGAGGACCTCTGAAATTCCTGGTTGTTCTGATTGACAAACTCAGTATCACCAGTAGAACTTTTGACTAAAGGTGCTGAATCTAACTTTCCAAGCTCATCTCTTATTTCACAGTTAAAAGAGGGAACTGGTGGTGAAAGACCAGTATATGCCTCTACCTCTCCATTTGCCAACTCAAATATCATGTTGCCCAATGCTTCCTGATATCCGCCACCTTCCGTAACTTCTGAAGAAAGATGAAGACGGTCACTGGCCTCTCCATGCGTGCCATCTGGATCATAAGAGTCAGTCTGAACCAATGAAATTCCATTTTGTACACCTGAAGCATTGCAAACCTCTGTAGTATATTCTCCCTCAGAGTGATTATGAAGATCTGTACTGCTTCCTAAAGTCTCCCTGCCTTCCTCGCTATGATGTACTGTAGCAAAGGATGGACTGCTCTCAATGGTTTGACTTGATGTTGTATCACAAATGGGAATTTCTTTTTCACTTTTTTCCAATAAAGTGTCATTGGGTAAAGAAGAATGAACTTG
The DNA here is from genome assembly GCA_004023965.1 of Spilogale gracilis. Classification (NCBI taxonomy): domain Eukaryota; kingdom Metazoa; phylum Chordata; class Mammalia; order Carnivora; family Mephitidae; genus Spilogale; species Spilogale gracilis. The sequence continues at coordinate 5,261 of PITA01022149.1, read as the reverse complement.
ATCCGATGGACTGGAACCTTCACAGAGAATAAAGAAAACATATTTGGAGACATTAGATATAACCTGATTTAATAATGACTATTTAAGTAGAAATTATGCCAATTACTATGTGCTTCAATACAAGTGAATTTCTCTGGCAGGTACTTCTATGCTCCCACCCCTTAACTGAGAGGGCACACTGGTTACCCTATGAGTTCATTTATGCCATTGTAGAGCCTTCAATATCCTCTCCCTCAGATGTCTTTTGGAGGTTTTTCACATAAAATCCTGATATCTAAAACATTCTGTAAAAGACATTAAAAGGCAAGGCATAAGTCAAGTCATAGGGTAACCAATCTGCCCTCCCAGTTGCTGGATACACAATTCAAACTTAACTTCTTTTATTACAGGCATGTAAAAAAAAACTGCAACAGTACTTTTGATAGATAAAAGAACAGGTTACAGATCTAACAGAAATGAAACTTGGCTGTGTTTGATGTCAATTCAGAAGACTATATCTCAGTCTCCAGATATACAATATTAGATTTCTATTAGCAAATGGATTTTTATAATACATCAATTAATAATGAGTTAACTTTAGATATGTTATAGCTATGACTGCAAAACCACAAAAAGTCAACCAGTTGAATGTCTTTGCCATAGTCTGTTATGATCTGGAGACAAAAATAAAATCGTTATCTATTCTATAAATCACTCTAACTCGACTACTTTTTATTACTACTAATGTAATAAAAAATGAAGATCTGACTTTTGTTATCTTATTTTGTTGGAACAAAAATTTATAAATTATAAATAACTAAACAGCAATCTCCTCATATCACAGAAAGGCTTAACAGAATGAACTTATTAACTAATAATTTAGAGTCTTGTTTATAAATGACAGTAAAAATAATCTAGAATCATCAGATTTGCTCAGGATAAGAAAAAGGCCACAGTCCAGCCCAAAGATATGTAATTAAAGTACAGGGAAATCTGCAAAATACTTCCCCAAACCACTGAAAAATTAAGAAATCTTAATTAAATACCCATAACTTGACATTTGTATTTCATAAAATGATTTTTAAAAAATCAAAGTGGCCAAGGTAAATTATTTGGAAATACAATTAAAACCAAAAAGTTATTGAACATAATATGCAAGGAAAATATATTTAGTTCACATTAAGAAGTTTTTTGATTGAAAAATGAGGGTCTCCACTGGCTGAAGGAATGTGATAAGGTAATCACTGCCATGGCAATGTAGTTATATTTTAATGACTGGCAGTATTCTATTTACTTCTATGTTTAAATGTATATGGTATTAATATTAAATTCAATTAAAATATAAAAGTAGAGTTTCTTGATAGGAAATGTACATTTGTATTCATAGACACATAAAACCCATACACAATTTCAAATACCAAAAGATCAATTCCTACGTGCTTACTAATAGCTCTTATATAATCCCAGGTTGCACACCTGAGGAATTTTCCTTTGGAACATCATCTAGTTCCAACACTTCATAGTCATCACCAGCCCGACCTAAACTTCTTTCATGTCTGGTCATACATGGTTTAAAACTGACATAAGCATGTCTTCTTCCATATCTCCTGCCTGTGATTGTCTGATATCCTCCTGCTGGTTTGGGCCAGGCAGCCTTGCTGGATTCTTGATCCATTGCTGAAAAACAGAGTTAAAAATAAGACAAGCATACAATGACTTTTATTCTGGTGACCAGTAGGGGTAGTATTTCAACATAAGTGTACTTGCCAAATCATATGCTACTGAACATCCAGTACACCTGATTAATACTATAAAACATACCTGAAAAGTAAACTGAAATATTATGAGAATTATGTGTCTCTTTACCCTAAAAAATAGCTTTTAAAGTTTGGTTCCTTTAAGATGCTTTAGATTTTTATGATGTAACCCACTAAAAGCAATTTTTTATATGTAAAATTCATACACCATACTGCAAAAGCTCATTAAGGACTGGACAAAAATCCTCCAAATTATCTAAGTAAAGTACATTATGTATAACTCCTTAATATTTATTTGTTGAATTACTAGCACATGAAATGATGGTTTCAATTACATTAAACGTGAATATATTCCTATCCAAGGTAATAGGTTAACTTCTTTAAATGGTATCTGTACTATCATGGAGAACCAATTGGACCATAAAACATACTCCAAATATTAGGGTCAGATAAAATTCTCTAAAAGAAAAAAGCAATGAGTCAAAGACATGCAACCTCACCTTCCAAAACTGCCAATGGTATACATTATGGTAGCAAAAGCCATCAACATTTGAAGAACTTTAATACTAAATTCTGATGGCTGAAGGAGAGTAAAGAGTAGCACGTTTAACTAAGAACATTACCACATCTACATATAAAAGGTTTAAATTTCTTTAGTCAATTAGATTTTACATATATTATACAAGAGCTAAAAAAATTTTTTCTCACAGTATATGAAACAGTCAGTCAATGGAACAATTACATATTTTTGTTTTATTGCATTAAAATAAGAAATATAACTGCTTCAAAGCACAAATGAAAAACATACATGTATTTATAACATACAGTTATCAAGTTTTACATTGTTATTTAATCTGTGCAACAAACTTGTGAGTTAGATACTGTACTTCATTTTAAAGATAAAAAAAACTAAAGTTAAAATTTAGTATTTAGTAACTGTCCAAAAACTGAACAGTATGACTCCAGAACCAGTACCCTTATAACAACTCCAAAGAAATAGTCCCTAAAATAGAAAGTACAGTCAAGGGGGTATAGAAAGAAAGAATTTTTATACTTATATTTTCATATCAAAAATCAGAAATTAAGCTTTATAAATATTCAATATATTGATAAAAAATAACCTTAAGTAAGACCATGATCCCATGTCATGTACACTACTCAAAGTATCTAGAGAGAGAAATACAAAGTCCTCAACGTAGAGGAACTGACAAAGACACTTTGCTTACCTGCTGGCTCTTTTTCAGTATACTGTGACATATATGGCAGTTTTCGTGAGCCCAGTTCAGTGCAATTATGGATGCAACTTAGTTTTTACTCACACAACAAATGAGCTGCAGGAGATTCCTACAAAGAAACCATGGATTAAACAAAATAATACAAAATTCAAAACAAAAATGGCAAAACCAGTACTACTCTTAGTGAAGCTCTTTGTTAGCCCCATAATATCAGAAAACTACAATGTGATCTGACAAGTCCATAAAAATCTTACAACTATCAAGATGGCTACTTGAAAAGTTACACCTCCTCTTAAAAAAACCTTGTTGTAAGTATATATCTATCCTTAAGACTGACAATGATAACACATATATAATTTAAAAGTAAGAAGCAAACATATTGAAGGAAGTGTTTACTGAGGTATGTAACCAAAATATCTGGGAGTCTACTACATTATGCTCTTTCTGCTTCTCTATCAACTAGAGTTCGTTAGCCCTGGCATCGTTAAAAGAAGTTAACCCTAGGAGTACAGACTTTATTTTAAAAATGCATAATGGTTTGTAACAATTAAAAATTAGTGTGTGTGAATAATGATATTCTTTACAGTCAATTTATCATTCAGACATCTTAATCCCAAATCAGAACCTATTCTAAATTAGAAAAACTAAATATTCTATTATCATGTAACAAATATAAAAAGACCTTTTGTTTAGCAATTAATACATTTACTATTTCAGAAGTTGCAATCTGTGCTTTTTTTTAGTGTGGTAAGGGCTCACATTTCTACTTAACACCTTTATTTACTTAAACAATGGAACTATAGCTAATTGCCTATCACTACTCATTAGAAGATAATAGTTCTGCAAATGAGCTTAACTGTGTATGTTATCTGTCTAGTCATAGATAGCTATATATCAACATACATAAGAGTACACAAACACATTCTCCAAAATAAATTACAAATTCAGCAACAGGTTGTGATCCTCTAATATACCAAACCAAGTCAGACTATTAGCAATAACTAAAGGGTAAACAATACCCTCTCCCCCAAATATTACCACACTGGCAAAACATAAGCTCTAATTAACATTGTTTTAATACTAAGAAAAATGATCTGAAATAACTTGAATTTTCACATATTCACAGAATAGTACATGGCAATTATAAAGCATGACCATGGATTTAAGTTCACGAGTGTTTTACCCAGTCTTTTCTTTAGAATAAAGCTCTATTTCACCATATTCCAGGCACTATTTCCAGTGCTGAGGATATGATAATGAACCAAATGGACAAATATTCCGCCCTAAAATTACAGTATGTGGTACAAACACTAAACAAAATAAGAATAAATAAATATATGTTAGACAATACAAACTGTGGAGCAAAATAAAACAGACTGAAAAGTTTCTGAGGGTGTGCAATTAGAAATAAGGTGGTTAGGGAAAACCTCACTTGAGAAGGGATCATCTGAGCAAACACCCGTGAGGGAGAGAGCCAAGTGTAAAAACATTTCAGGCAGAATAAAAGGAAGTTACTGGGATGAAAACTTCCAGAAATGACATAGCAAGAAGTCTGGGGTGGAATATATAAGAGAGAAAGCAACAGATGAGGTTAGGAAATTAATTGGGGGGGGGGGTGGCTGGAGGGTGAGATCATTTAGGCCCTTCTAGGATAATGCAAGAAACACAGGTTTTATTCTAAGTGAGCAGGAAAACCAATGAACAGTTCTGAACACAGAACAGGTATTACCTAATTTTCTGTTTTAAGAGGAACACTCTGGCTACTGTTTTGAACAGACTGAAGGGGGAAAACGTCAAAGGCAAGTAGCCTGGTTGCAGAGTTACCAAAATAATACTGCCAAGACATAAGAATAGTTTAAACCAGGGTAAAAACAGAGGTGGTGAGAAATGGTCAGATTCTGAATAAGTTATTAAAGTAGTGTCAACAAAATTTTCTGATACCAGTTATAAAATAAGGTAAGGAGTCAAGGTTGACTCTAAATCTTATAATCTGGGCAACTAGAAACGTAAGGGTTACTATTAACTAAGATAGGAAAATTTGTGGAAGAAGCAAGTTTGGAGAAAGTATCTTTGGTTTAGGTTTTAGATATGTTAAATTTGAGGTATCTACCAGACATTCAAGTAGAAATGTTAAATAGGAACATGGAGCTGACTGAAGAATGTTGAGCTACCAATATAATTTAGGAGTTAGAACTTTATAAATAATAGTTAAAGAGGCATGAACTTGGATAGGACATCTAAGTGTACCTGGAGAAGGAAAAAAAATCAAGGACTGAGCTCTGGGATGATC
>PITA01022148.1:0-31043 GCA_004023965.1 Spilogale gracilis | reverse complement strand
CCTCTGTCAAAGCTCCTTTCTTTCTCGTGGGCAAACGAAAGGAACACCCCCATGTTCCCCTCCCCGTGGTGAAGTGTGTGGAGGAAACCGTGAAACGCACCATTGTGACCCGGGCTCCTCCGCGGAGTTTCCAACCCTGGGGAGCGGGGGCGGAGGTTGGGCGGGGGCAGTAGGAGTGGAGGAGAGACCGACAGAAAGGGAAAGACAGAGATTCTCAGAAAGACCGAGGGAGAGGAGACAAACCGCGGGGGAGAATTTCTGCGAGCGCGCGGTCGCAGGAAAGGGAGTGGGTGGGTATGCAGGGGAGGGAGCGGGTGTAGAGGTGGCTTGGCCTGAGGAGTCTTTGGTATTCACATTAGGAGCGCCTTATACTGGTAAGATAACTCGAATGAACTCTAACTTCATTCATTTTGCCCAGCAGCGGTGTTGGGCAGCCTTTTCTCTCCTCAGCTCAGTTCTGTAAAATATTTCTCCGTCGTGGAAATAGAAGGTTCAGGACGGAATTGCCTCTCTCCTGGCACCCTAAGGCTCTGGGGTAACAGCCCGACATTTCTGATCACCAAACTCCTTGCAGCTTTTCCCTCTGAAGAATCCGGAGGCATAAATAAAAGGCAGTCTCCAGGAACGTTCTTTAGAATCAAGGGACAAATGCTTTCTCTCTTTTAATACTGACCCAAGCTTCCAACGGGTTCGAGAGGTGCCTTAGGTAGTCAATCTCCTTAGCCTGCGCTCTCATAACCGCTCTCCCCTCACCACTGAGAACTTTCATTTATTTCTATTAAGAGTAAAAAAACACTCAGAGCAACTTCTCCAAAAACGCGAGTTCTGTTAGTTAAGAGTAAAACATTCCCATACGAAGCCAAGGCCCGAAGGAAACTCACACCATCCCCACGCGTGTCCGGGCTCGGGAGTAGGCAATTACACCCGATTACCTCTGAAAGGAAGAGTGTACACGGGCAAGTAGGCTATGCCTGGCAGACGTGCCTAGTGGAGCCCCAGGCTCATTTCAATACAATAAGCCACATTCCTACAATTACGCCCTCTTTCCAGAGATCGTCGGAGCGACTTTGCGAACTCCAACCACTGCTGCTCAATGCCCCTTCCCTCCCAAGCTTCCTTCGAGTCAACCAGCTGGGAGTCACCATTAGGTATATTAACTTGGACCCACCGGATCCCCTATTTTCAATCCCAGTTAAAAGGCAGGAAAATTACTGCCGTTCATCACCAGAGCTGCAACTCCCTGCCGCTGCCGCTGCCGCCGCCGCCGCCGCCGCCGCCGCCGAGAGCATCATTACCATGACAACTAGAGCCGAAATACCCTGAATTACATCGCTGGAGCTGCTACTGAACAAATCCCGGTCCTCCTCTTTGTTAGAGGCTTTTCGCCTCTTCGGGTTGGGGGAGGAATCCCACGATCTCCAGAGATCCCCGAGGGCCCGCTACGGGGGAAAAGTTTCAGATCAGAACCCACCCGGCCGCTCGGGGAGAAAAGCCAGAGCGAGGAGCCGAGGGGGAAAAAGCCCCACACGCAAAGTTGTCAATTTCAGGAGCGACGCTTCCCAGCGCGCCAACTTTTTAGCAAGTCCCCCAATTAACTGGGTGAATCTCATACGTACTCGAGTGCTGTGGCGGTTCCGTCTTTAGAGCGAGTTTCTAGAGAGCTGCCCCGAAATCTGCACTGGGGGGGAGTCACAGCTGCTGTCCCGGAAGGGCTGCTGTGTACAAGCCCAGCGGCTCCCAGAGGTGGTGAGCGTCTGGCAGGGGATGCTGCGATCCCGACTCATGGGAGAGGGCCGGCGAGGGGTTCCGCGGACGTCCTGGCTCCGGCCGCGACCAGGGGGGAGGATGCCGCCGCAGTTCCCACCTTCAAGGCCACCGCCGGGGCTGTCAGCGTTGCAAAGTGAGTCCGGGAGGGGCGTCCGGCTGCCGAGCGGCTCTGCACCCGCGAGGGCGCAAGGCGAGAGGGGTGTGAGCGCGCGGGAGAGAGTAGAGTGTGTGTGAGGAGCTTGTGTGCGCGTGTGTCTGTGTGTGCGAGTGAGGGAGCGGGTGTGAGCTTGTCTGTGTGTGGGGAGCGGAGGAGGAGCAGGAGCTGGAGGGGTGGGGGGCGGGAGGCAGGAGACTCCGCTCTCCCGGCAGCGCGTTCGCTCGCTCTCTCGGCACGTCATTTATGCCACAGGAGCCCTAGCGGCCTCTCCATAGAGTGCCTGGAATGCGAGACGTCAATGTGACGCCATGGGACGCTACGTCACCCTCCTCCTCCCTCCCCTGGCCCAGCCGGTTCCGCGTGTGCGAGGGAGGGTGTGTGTGTGTGTGTGTGTGTGTGTGTGTGTGTGTGCATGTGCGCGCGCGCGCGCGCGCGCGCGTTCCCCGACCCTTCTCAGGGCTGCACAATGGAAACTGCGCCGCGCCGCCAGCCCCGGCAGGGGGCCTTTTGGACCCGCGGCGCCAACCCCTTTGCAGCCGCGCTGCTCGCCCGGGCGCTAGTCGGCTAGAGGGTGCAGCGGCCCGCCGGCGGGTCAGGCGGGACCGCCCAGCTGTCAGGCTCGGGTGGAGCAGAGTTGGAGGAGTGAGGCTGGCGCGACTCCGAGGCTGCCCTTAGGCATAGAGCCAGGGAGAGGGGGTAAGGAAGAGGACAGCTCTTCCGAAAGGGAAGGCTCCGCCCGCCAGCTTCTGAGTGACCTGGCAGCCCGTGCAGGAGTCAGGCACCGGCCCGAAGACTCCCTGAGGTGCAGCTGCGCTTTCCTCAAGCAACAGTTCCAAAGCTGGTTAAGCCTCACTGGCCCTCAGCGTCTAGCCTAATCCATCTCCTCCTCGCATCATTAGCTGAGTGCGTGTTTCGCACAAGGATGCAGGTGGCTCCGGGTAGATAAGGTCTTATTTCATTAAACTAAGGTGTGGATTTCCTAATTGGACCACTATAACCCAACTGAGTGCACATCCATCCATCATCCACGTGCGCGCTGCAGCAGAAACTACTTAATGTGTGTAAAACAAACACACACGTGTTGAACAGCTGAGCGGGTCTGACTGTTGCAGATCATCACCCCCCCCCGCCCCCAGCAGAAATGGAAATCTCAGCTTGCACTTTCACTTTTTGATAGCTGCCCCCCATCTCCCAAATTAAATATTTCGAAATCAATCAGCAGGATTTATTAGTCAGTCCCTCGCCATGGGATTTGAGCTGGTCTTCTGGGACACATTTGTCATGAAATGGTGTGCTGAAAGCCTGAGCGACTGTATGAGGGAGAGCAATTTCTTCCTGGAAATGATGAATTTAAGTGTGAATTTCTCGCTGCAAACAAAAACAAAAATTTATCAAAGTTAAAGTCTCCTAGTTTCAAAGTGCAGCTGAGTGAAAGCAATCTCTTTGAGATATGAATTTTTGAAAAGGAGAAAATATTTGAGTGCAACAACGCAGACAGGCATAGTCTCCTTGTAGTCCGCTTAAATCAGATGTGACATTCTATTTCTTTGACACTTCCCAATATTTGCGTGCGTGCGTGTGTGTGTGTGTGTTTGTGTGTGGCGCGGTGGGGGGAGGATCCCATTGTCGACAGCACACAGTTCAGAATCGAAGGTTCGAGTTAGCGCCAGAAACTTGAAAACCAAACTAATATAATGTATATACGACAGGAATATTTCTTCGATTCTACTTCCACTTCAGACAGGATGGTATGGAGAAGACCGTGAGAGGGATGCTCCACAAATTGACCCAGCAGAAGGAAACCGACCTTCTGCACTGCCGCGGGTTCCAATCCAGTCTCAGAAGGAAGGAGGGCGCTGCTACATTGTATCCATTCAAAGGCTGGGGGTGGGGGGAGCAGGACCTGGAGCCGCTCGGCGCTGACGCACACACGGCGCGTGATTGACGCAGGCGATGTTACTAAATTCGGCGGTTGGCCGGGCCCCGCCGCCGGCGCGCGCCGCCGATAGCAGAGTAGGTTCCCCTCGGTCACCCCCGCCCCTTCTCCATTCAGTCCTGCGCGGGGCGGGACGGGGCGGAGCGAGCGGGGCGGGGTGGGGCGGGGCGGGGCGGGGCGGAGAGCGCGCGGCCGCGGCGGGATCCGGCCGAACCAAATATAGTCGAGCCTGGATATTTTTAGCCGGGCCTCGGGCGCGAGCCCGCCGCGTGAGGGGGCGCCCTGACCCCGCCTGAAGTGCGGGGGGGGCGGGGGCGGAGTCGCCATATTGGACCCGGCTCGACCCTGTCTAGTGTGACCGGCGGCGCTGGGCCAGGCTCTGCGCAGGGGGTCGGGGTGAGTGGGTGTGAGCCTTGGGAGAGGGGGCGCGGGCTGTGACGGGAGAAGAGGGCTAGGCGCGGCGAGGGAGCGGGGCGCGCGGCCCGCGGGGCGTGCGTGTGTGTCGGACGGCGAAAGCCGTCTGCCAACGTGCTGGGCAGTCCTGCCACCCGGCGGCCCGGCCAACCCCGAGTCGCGTGGGGGCGGAGCCGCCCGCGGCCACCACTTCCTGAGAGCCGGGGATACCCCTCCCGGACGTCACGGAGGAGCCGAGGCGGCGGTGGCGGCCTGGGGCTCATCCTGCACTTGCATCACGGGTGCAGCAGCAGCTGCTCCGCTCCTTTGTGGCTTTTTCCCCTGTTGAGTAACTGCTTTGTTAACTGAAAATACCATGACGGGCCAGTGTGATCACCAGCTCAAGACCTCAAAGAAAGTGAAGCTGTCAGGCAAGAAGAGGGAGACTCCCCTACCCGGCTGCGATGGTATCTGATGGGTGGGTGTGTAGAGAAGCACTTGACAGTTTCCACGTATTACTTCTTGTCTAATTCTTCACCCTCAAGAAAGTTTAAAAATACTTTTATTTCCATCCTTTTAAAATTTCATGTGTTCTGCACCCTACTTATTCCCTCTCCATTTTGAAATCTCACGCAGAACTGGAATCACAGTAAAGCGGGAATTCTAAAATTAGGTCCAGTTTTTAGGGAACAGGACATCGTTTAATGAATTTATTGAATAAACCTCATTTTCTAAATGTTAATATGTAAAAGGTCCATGCCCACTCAAGGTAGTTGTAAAGCTGCTAAGGTTGCTCATATGAATTGGGCTCCTCCAGTGACAGTTTTAAACCGTTATCCTTGTTTACCTTAAAAAAAAAAAAATCCATCCCTGGCCAAATATCTCCAGGTAAAAGCATTTCTTTCTTTGAGTGGATCTGGCTTTCTGGACATCTGTATTGGTTGGTTGATTCTGTGCTTTCACCCACCCCTTGCCTCCTTTACATTCTTTCCTTCCTGAGTGTCAGGTCCCAATCTTTGTTCCTTGACTGCTGTTGGGCTTAGGGCTGTTGTCAGATTTCACTGAGCCAATCAGCTGACTTAGTGCTCCTCTGGATAGGAAGCTGGACTGACTGTTGGAGAGGTTCCAGTGGTCACTGATAAGTGGCAACATTTTTGCACTCAAATGGAAAGCTGTGGAAGCAGTGACAAGGCTCTCTTGCAGTCTGGGACACTGGCCTCTCCTTAATCCTAGGTCCCTAAACCTATGCAGTTCCTCGAAAAGAATGAATCATTCTCTTTTCTTTTTCAAATTGCTCTCTATTCTTCTATACCTTTCAATAAGTTTGATTTACTAGAAATCACACTGTAAGGCATATGTAAGATGATTTTCAGTAATTTAAATTACCTCTTTGGTGACTATTTGGATTAAATGAAACTTAATACTTAATAATGAAAGCTCTTCTTTTTGGAAAATCAAATAAATAAAACTACCATAATCTGTAAAATGTTGAAAATTTACCTGGCTTGGTCCTTTTTCTAGAAGAGGGACATTTACGTGTGGCCTATTTTACACACAACAAAGCAAAGAAAGCACTTAATTTCTGTTTTCGTGATACTTATGGCAGCCAATCTGTTAACTGTGAAATAACTGTAACAAATTCACTGGGTAATAAATAAATTTTCATTCTGTTTCAATTTCATAGGTGTAGTCTGCAAGAAAAAGAAAGTGCTCTTTCTCTTGGAAAATAAAATATGAAATTTGGGGTGGATTTCTTGTGTGTGATATAAAACAATTGCTTTAACAAAGTGTGATTTAAAAAATTACTTTAAATGCTCTTCTGATTAAACTGACATTTAATGTTGTTGATTTTGCTCATACACAAAGAATGAGGATGAGTCGTATTAGTGCAAAGATTGGGTAAAGAAAGGTAAAATAAAAATTCCAGGCCAGAAGTTGTTACCTAGCATGAAAATAGGAAGGGAAAATGAAAGAATTATGTGAGTCCAAGTCGCTAGAATCACTGTAGAAGTTCTGTGTTATATATGCATATATATGTGCATATATATAAAAATATATATAAAATTTGGTAAGTGCAGCTGACATTGACTTACAAACTGAAGTGTTCTGGGCCCAGGAACAGGGGGCTACTGTAATAATTTTCTATCTGATCTGCCTGCATACCATGTCTTCCATATCAATTCTTTCGTTGCTCAGAAGTCTTCAGCAGCTGGATATTGTCTTCAAAGTAAAACCTGAAAGTCTCCACATCCTGGCTTCTTTATTTCCACAGAATTTCCCCAATCTAGTCAAACTGGTATCTTTACTGTTCTTTATGCATCTTTTCACCCTCCCACATTTGTTCATAGTTTTCCTTTGTATGACATTCCCGTCTTCCCCTTCTCTGCTTATTGAAATCTTATCTTTCCTGTAAAACTAGCTCAAGAAATGAACTCAGATTATGCTTTAGTCTTTTACAGACTTCTTATTTTAATGCTTTCTTTTTCTGCTTTTGTGTCCATAGTTTATTCCCCTATCATACTGTAAGCTTCAGAAACATGCTTCACGTATCTTTGAAATTTCTGTAGCACCTAAGTGTTACATGGATAGTAAATATCAGTTTGAATATAAAGAGAGAACAGCCATAATACAAGTCACAAATTACATGGATTGGGAGATTCCTGGCATGAATGGATGTAATTGAGATCATATGTTAGTTGTTTTCTTTAACCTCAACTTTCGACTCTCCTGATTGAAGATATCTTGTCAGGATACCTGCCACAAGCCCAGACCGTTGTGTGGTGATACAAGGAAATTGCAGTTTGGCTCGTACAGCTGTTGTATCTGTGTAGGAAGATTTGCTCTGACTTTTTTTTCCTGATCGACTAGATTGATTCTTATTCTACCCTCTTTCTCCCCCTAATTGCACTTTCTCTCATGCTGCTTTTTCTCAGTGATGAACTGGATGCTGTACACTAGGAAATGTAATGTCATCTTCTTTTGGAAAGATTTCTTAAGGTTTAGAAAATTGAGAACTCTAACATCTGTGTATAATGAGTTAAATATAAAAATTTCCTAATTTTCCACCTCTTCCAAAATATATTTAACTAGATTTGTGTGACACTATATATATGCTGAAGTAAATTAGGCAAGGAGTTTTTTGGAATGGTATTTGTTGGAAGTTTTAGAGAGAGACCCATGTGACTTAGAATATTAAAATTTTCTCTAAAAAGAAAAAGCAATATAGTAGATCAGGGAAGACTTTCTATATTCTAGAAGATCTTTAGAAAGAATACAAACTGGGAAAGATTATTTAATAATGTAAGTGCTGATAATATTTTAAAATTTCATTAGATAATTTTTTTTTTGTCCATTAGTAAATAACAAGCTTGCAGTATGCTTAAAAAGAGAGTTTATTTCTTAGTCATGTTTTCCCCTGTTGCTGGTAAACTCTGGAAGACCACAGTGATTTGCGGTAGAAAAAGTTATTACTCATGTGTGATCAATCAATTCAGGATATCATATATACCTATAAAATAAGATTTTCATTTTAGCTAGAAATGATAAATGAAGTTAATATCCCTTTCCAAATGTAACCACATAATCCTTTTTCTTATTACCTAACTCTGGGGAAAAAAAATATGGTTGCCTTACATGTACTTCAGTTGATTTAGCATATTCTCCAAAGGTGAGATGCTGCATTTCACAAAGAGCATGAGATTGCTTCTCAGAGGCCTGGGTCCTGGCTTTGCTGCCATGAAGCTGCCCAACCTTGGGTAAGTTTATTAAGCTTTTTTGGGATCCTTAATATAATTATCTTAAAATGACATTGTTGGGCTCACTATATGACCTTTCAGGATCGTTTAGGTTCTAAAGTTGAAGCATTTTTAGGCCAGTTAAGTATTGCAAATCAGGAGTCTGCTCTGGTCGGGTCTTCTGTCACCACCTGGTTGCTGTAGTCAATAGGCTCAATAACTTTTGTATATTACATGTGTTTATAATAGTCATATTATATTAAACTGCTTTGGCCTGCCTGACACTTAATAGCCATTGAGTGGGATCTCGGTAGCCTGGGAGAGTTAATGTACTGCTAGCGTCAGAGCCTTCTCTTATCCGTGAAGTAGAAACAAGCAGAAACCTAGATAGTCCAAAAGTCATTTTATATTTAGCTATGGAGTTTTTTTTTATACTTTAATTTGAATATGGATGAGTAGAAAATTGACTTCATACAAATTAATAAACTTTCATTGGAATGGATAGTGTTGTTTGTTTCAGTTCCTTTCTGATCCTCGCTGCATACTAGGCATAAACCATTTCTTAGAAGTAGCAGCCAAGGAATAACTGTCCTTTTTGCTTTTTCATGGAGAATGACTGGTGATGGTGGGTTTATAAGCCTTTATATCTCTTTGTAGAGTGTAAGTAAGTAGGGTGAAATATTAAGAAGGCTGGTCAAAAGGAAAGTACCAAGTAGGTATTAGGTTGAAAAAATATTAGCACATCAGGCAGAAAGTATACAATAAGTTCTGTTTGCAAGCTTATTACATTTGCAGTTGGATACATCTTTATGGATAAGTAAGGGCTGACTTTATAGGCTTTGAGAAATACCTGCATTTTAACACATTCAGGTTAATGTATTATCTGAGATTTGGAAAGGGAAAACATGGTTTGTTCATTAATTTAGAGCTATTTTTTAAATGCCTGTTCTACATATTTAGGTATCTGGTTTCCTGCTTAGATCATGTAATTAGTAGCTGATTCTGATTTTTTTTTTTAACCATAATATATTTTCCAGTATTTATTCCACATGTTTATAGTTTACTACTGGAAAAATTCCTCCCTGACATCTGTTCTGAATTAGTTCCCTTTTCCAGTTATGTTTTCCTGTTTTATCACTTGTAGTGATGAGGATAGAAACCTGTATTTTAAAGATTTATCCTATTGAAGTTTAGTAAAATTGAAACAAACTTCCTCATTATTTCTAATTTCTGAAAATGATTGTCTTATTTTAAATTCACATGTTAAGTCACTATTTTCACTCTTAAGCCAATAGAATAAGTTGGATAAAAATTGAAATCCATTTCCCATAGTTTCATAGCATTTTATAGCTGTCAATTTAGTGACTTTTTCAAATTTCACAAAAAAAATTTTAAGAGAAGCTTCTGTTATCTCAAAATCTTTTAAAATATCTTTTTGTTTGAAAAAAAAATATCTTTTTGTTTGTTAATAATAGTTAGCAAACAAATCGATAATTTGTTTAAATGATCTCCAGCATACTTATTTTGGGGAATGAATTTATTGAGCACTTAGAGCAGTTCTTGGCACTGAGTAGGTGCTCTGTAAACATTTGAGAAATGAATGTTATGAATGAATGAATGAAGCAGTTTTCAGGATGTTTATTCAAAATTTTCTGTTTTCTTTATCCTAACCAGCCTGGTGGCCTCATTAACTTTTCTGAGAGAGTTTTCCTTGGAGTTTAGGCATAAGAGAGTAGCAGCAGAGAAGGCCTGCTGCCCATCCCTGTGTCGCTGCTGATACATTGCCCTGGCTTACCATGGCCGCTAGTCAACAGAGACTTCCAGTTGCCCAGATCTAGGGCCAGACCCCCTGAGTTCTACCACCCTGTGGCATGCATTTGAACTAAGTAGGATACTTCAGTATCCTAAGGAATTGGGCAACTTTTGGACCTCAGCTCCACCTAAGCATTAATCTCTGGCTTACCTGTTTCGATGTGCCTCTTTTACTGTGGTACTTTTACAAGATTGTACTCTTCTCTCTTTCTTCACCATCTCTGCCCTGGGCATAAGCAACCTGTTCATCAGTGAGTTCTTCACTTCTAGTCATCAGGTTTCCAGGCGGAACCACACTTTGCTTTTTAGTTCTGGATGCTGCTGTTTAAGGCCTCCCCAAGCGCATAGTCACTTGTTTGCTATCTAGCCCTCACAGACTGAGGGGCCCAAATGTAGAGTATTTCATAGATATAACTTGAATTATATCTATTAAACATTTACTATATTGTGCATTTTAAGTTTTAACTTTTGAAAAGATAATGCATTCCTGTGGTTCAAACGACAAAATGTTTAGAAATGAAAATTTTCCTTCCACCCTATTCCCCACCTATTCAATTTCCATCCTTCCAGAGTTTTGAAATACGTATTTAAGCCAAAACAAATATAAATTGTGTTTTTCTCTTTTATATAAATGAAGCTTATACATATTATTCTGCCTTTTTAATTTAAGAGGGTATCTTGGAGTTCTTTCCGTAACAGTGGGAAAATATCCCAGATATATTTCATTTTTTTTTGAGAGGGGGAGGGGCAAATGGGAAGGGAGAGAGAGATACTCTTAAGTAGGCTCCATGTCCAGTGCGGAGCCCGATCCGGGGCTGGATCTCACAACCCTGAGATCATGACCTGAGCCAAAATCAAAAGTTGGATCTTTAGCCAACTGAGCCACCCAGGTGCCCACCAGATATATTTCATTTTAATAATATATTTTGGAAATCTCTTCCATATCATTGTGTGGATATAGCGTCTTTTTTTCTTTACAGATTTTATTTATTTGACAAAGAGAGAGATCACAAGTAGGCAGAGAGGCAGGCAGAGGAAAAGGGGGAAGCAGGCTCCCTGCTGAGCAGAGAGCCCGAGTGGGACTTGATGCCAGGACCCTGAGATCATGACCTGAGCTGAAGGCAGAGGCTTAACCCTCTGAGCCACCCAGGCGTCCCTGGAAATAGCATCTTTTTTTAAAAAAAAAAAAAGTCCCCCCCCCCAAAAATAAGTCCCATATTGATGGGCATTTGGGAAACTTTCAGTCTTTTGCTATTAAAAACAATACTGCAACAAGTACTTTTGTTATGTAGATTACTTCATACTGGTATAAATGTATTTACAGGGTAAATTCTTAAAAGTGCAATTGATGGGTGCCTGGGTGGCTCAGTTGGTTAAGAGACTGCCTTCGGCTCAGGTCATGATCCTGGAATCCCAGGATTGAGCCCTGCATCGGGCTCCCTGCTTGCCTGGAAACCTCTTTCTCCCTCTCTCACTCCCCCTGCTTGTGTTCCCTCTCTAGCCGTGTTTCTCTCTCAAACAAATAAATAAAATCTTAAAAAAAAAAAAAGGCACAATTGCTGACCAAAGAGTATATCTCGTAGTTTTATAGGTACTTTAAATTGCCCTCCATAGAGGTTGTAGGATGTACATCTCCACCAAAAATGGGTGGGAGTGCCTTGTTACCCAATTCTTGTCACAAAACTTATTATTGAACATTTGGGTTTTTCCAGTCTGATAGGTGAAAAATGTTTTCTTGGTGTAGTTTTAATTTCTCTTTTTGTTTTGAATGAGTTTGAATACCTTTTCATATATTCGGGAGCCATTTGTGTTTCCTTTTTTGTGAAATGTGTTTTTAATCCTTCGCCTTTCTTGGGTAGGGCTGGGGGCTTCCTTTAAAAACCACCTGGTAGCTGATGTGTATCATATTTGCCCTTGTAATATGAGTTGCAGCATGCCCCCCCATTATCTTTGCTTATGATGTTTTTGGTAAGTAGATTTTTCCTGAAATGTAGTTGAATTTATTTGACTTCTGGATTTTGGGTCGTAGTTAGAAAAGCCTACTTTTAGAAAAGTAGTTAGAAACCGCTACAAGGTTATGAAAGAATTCTCTCACATTGTTTTCTACTGTTTTGTGGTTTCTACTTTATGCTTAAGTTTTTGCTCATTTTTCTTGGTGTATGGTGTGATGGGTGGGTCCACCTTCATTTTTCTCCAAATGGCTGGTCAGTTACCCCAACAGCATTTGTAAGTAGCCCATCTCCATGTGGTTCTGCTTCTTACCAAAACAGACTGATTTATCTGCCCTTTGTTCATACCTACTTTGTTGTGATTGAATATAAATACAATTCTCTGTTTTCCCTTCTATAGGACACCTGTTTTTTTTTTTTTTTTTTTTTTTTTTTTAATGGAGATGACATCTTTCACCCTCCCTCTTCCTTGCTTACCTTAGCAACACCAACAGCCTGGAAGGCAGTTAATATTTGAGTGAATACAGGCTGCTCAGAAAGCTCTCCAGGATTTTCCATTGAACAAGTGACTAAAAAGAAATCCTAACTATAATCACGTTCCCCTGAAGACTTCAAACTGGAGATGTCCTGTAGCTCTTTCTAGCCAGCTATGGTAGAAGCTGAAGTCCATTACCTGAGTCCTTCACTCCTAAGGCAATACAGTTGGGATTGCTTCTTTCTGTGCAAAATCCTATTATCTGCCATCTCTACTTTGTCTGACAGTATGGGATATTACCTTCCATAATTTGGAATGGGAATCGTAATATGTCAAAAACACTGGTTTGGAACCCCATCATGCAGTGGCTAGCTCCAGAACGTCATTTACTGGAAAAGCTTATCATTGTAGAATGATTTGGGGAACATTTGTCTTCTATTTGAACCCCAGGGAGATTAGGTTTTTTCATAGGGAACCTAGGGAAAACCGTAGCGTTGTCTACCTAGGGGAGAGAATTTAGGCAGGTGGATGAAACTCAGTTAACGTGGTATCCTTACTAACATTACAGCTCCTTGATAAAAGATTTCCTTCTACCTTTGAACCATTGCACTAGGTGATTTTCTTTTTCATACTTGTCCAGGCCATCTTGCTTGTTCTTTATTACTGAATGTTTTTTAGGGATCCTATTTCTTATCTCTGCCTTTAGACTTTCTCCTGATGCTGGTAGTATTTTCTTTGTCCACTACCAGTTTGACTTTAAAAGTTATTTTGGCCAAAAACCAATTTTGGCCAAATACAATTTAGGTGAAAGCAAACTGGCCAACTGGCAATTCGGGTAAAAAAATGATTTGACTTAAAAAATATGCTAAGTCATCAAATTTTTGAGTAGTGGTAATTTTAGAGTATTATAGGGGTGACTAAACACTTTTGATTCATATTTTTAGGGCTTTTTCTAATTTTTCTTCTTTTATGTTTCAAATTAATTTCAGCTACAAGAGTACTTTGTTGCTTGTGATATCAACAAGTTAAAACAACCTTGCTTCCCAACCATAGAATAGCTGGACAAGCTTGATCTTAACTACAAGGCAGTTAGAGGTTAATTGGAACAACCAAAACATCAAACGATAAGATAAAAGCATATTTCCTTTATTTTTTCCTCCTCATTAAGAAGGCAGTGTATGTGCAGTACAGGACACTCAGAAAAATGTAGATAAGGAATAGAAGGACAAAATAAAAAAGCCGTAAGTTAATTCATCCCATAATAACCACTGTTGCCCTTCCTTGTCTTTTCTTTTACACATAATTTCCTTTTTTTAAAAAAAATTTATTTATTTATTTGACAGAGACAGAGGTCACAAGTAGGCAGAGAGGCAGGCAGAGAGAGAGGAGGCAGCAGGCTCCTGTCGAGCAGAGAGCCCTATGCGGGCCTCGATCCCAGGACCCTGAGATCATGACCAGAGCCAAAGGCAGAAGCTTTAACCCACTGAGCCATCCAGGCACCCTATACACATAATTTCTGCATGTTGTTTGTAATCTGCCATTATTTAAGAATCCTTCACTTATTGATTAGTCACCTTTGCCCAGGATTAGGTTTTAGTTCCTTTCTGATTTTTGTCTGGCAACTGTGGACTCGTCCATTTTAACTGGGAATAGATGGCCATTCTCTTTTTCCGTCTGCCCTCTGTCCGACCTAGGCCTACATCCAGGCTGGGCCCCAAAGTTTGTAAGTGAAGCCATTCTGCCAAGCCTTTCTATGGACTTACAAAAGGGGTCAGTTTTTGGAATTCCTGTGGAACTGATTATATATAAAGTAGTTATGGAGTTCATGCCTGAGGTATATTATGTGTAAACCTATGTACATTACATGGGAGAGAAGAAAGAGAGGGGAGAAGATAGATTGGATCCCCACTAAAATAAAAAAGAGGCACTGCAACAGAGAAATCCACTATCATTGGAGGAGAATTATTTAAAGAGATTTTTCTCTAAATGAGGGTTGGCAGATACACTTAGTGTGTTGTGCCCAAACCCAAGTCCATGGAAGATACCAATAATGAGTCATGTCACTATTTTTCACTGGATCCAGACTCAGCTTTGGATCTGTCATGAAGTGGGGTTCTAGATAGTTGTTTCTGTTGGAGTAGGTGTGGGACACAAACCTGCTTGCCATTCTTGCTCTGAAATGTTGCATTAAAGATTTAAAGAAAATAGTGGATCACATAGGAAAGTTTTAATAAAATGTTTTATATCTGAGGAATAAGTCTATGATAAATATGAGACGTGAGCAAGGAGTAATTATCTGAGTCTCAGACAAAGCACATGCCTCATAGTTATGACCATGGAAGCAGCATAATTAAATTACAGTTTTGTTCTGGAGTGAAAACAGTGTCACAGTAATACTCATCATTATAAATTGCCCATGGTAGGGTTATGGTGACTGACTCTTCAGCCTTCATTCAGTCAACCATTCAAGCAATTATGGTTGATCCCGTTTCCTTTGCCAGTGAAGGGTTAGGAATAGCCTGTAACCTATTCTGGCCAATGAGATGTGAAAGACGCCTGGAGGAAGGCCAGAGTGCTTCTGGGAAAGAGTTTCTTGTCCCCACAAATAGATAAAAGAAAGAGATGGTACTTCTTCCTCTGATGATGTTATGTGTGAATATATTGGCTAGAATTGCTCAAGCCATCTTAGGACAGTGGGGGAAGCCAGCTTTGGCTGAAGCTCATCTAGAAGGTGGTAGAATGAGAGAAGAAACTGGAGCCTTTGAGGACCTTGCTGAGTTGCTGATTGTACTGTGCTGTACCTGGCCTGCTCTGTCTCTGGACCTGTGGTTCTGGGAGGTAATGCAGTTCCTTATTGTGTGAGCCAGCACGATCTGGGATTTTGCCACTTGCAGCCAGAAGCATTCTGAGTGGTATACCTACTTTGTCTCCAGCAGTTTCACATCAGATGGATTTGATTTTATTCTGATAGATTTGTTTTTTTTTTTTTTTTAAAGATTTTATTTATTTGACAGAGAGAAACACAGCCAGAGAGGGAACAGAAGCAGTGGGAGTGAGAGAGGGAGAAGCAGGCTTCCCGCTGAGCAGGGGCCCGATGTGGGACTCCATCCCAGATCTTTGGGATCATGACCTGAGCCGAAGGCAGTTGCTTAACCAACTGAGCCACCCAGGTGCCCCGATAGATTTGTTTTTATCAGAGCTCTTCCCTCCCATGTCTTCTGACTTCATAAAGTACATGCAGATTCTGACTGGCCATTTCCTGTCTCAGTCTTTAAGAGGCTCTGCCTCAGAACGGGGGTCTTCACAGAAAGCAGTAAAGAACTGGTCTGTTTTCTCATCTCCTATCTTTTACTCATGGCATATACTAAGTAGTACCAAAAATGTCTAGGGGTTAGGGTGCTTGAGTCTTCATTATGGCTTTACTATTTGGCACCTGTAATCTTGGGCAAGTCACTTGAAAACATTGAGTTTCTTCTTTCAAATTTGTTAATAATTGCCTTTTTTCCCCATAGTATTATTGTGATTCAAATGAAATCCTATGAATATGGCATATAAAAAAAAAAAACCCTGTTTTAAAAAAAGGAATACTCAGGCTTGGTTGGATTTTCTGATTATTTTCCAGTGAACTAATGTTGAAGTCTCTAGAATCAGCTCTGTGTACCTTGTTATTAGTCTGTGAAAAGGCAAGGAAATGTGATCTGGGCATAATACTACAAATAATTAGGGATTGAAGTTGAGATTTTAGTGTCAAGGTATAGCCTGAAATAGAATCAAAGGACCACACAATATGAAGGAGAAATAAAGGTTAGAATGTTTATCTTGAGGCTTGTTTCTAGTTTAACCAGAAATTCTGGTGAGCCAAATTAGGGGAAAGAGAAACCAATAGAAGAAACACTCCCCTCTAGTGGCGAGGGGCCAGATTCTATACTTCGGTTGCTAAGATGGGTGATGAGAGAATGGATGGCTTCATGGGATGTTTTTTAAATTTCTTTCTTTCTTTTGTTCTTTCTTCTTTTTAAGATTTTATTTTTAAGTAATATCTTATACCCACCATGAGGCTCCAACTTACAGCCCTGAGATCAAGAGTTGCATGCTCTACTGACTGATCCAGCTGGACACCCCAGGATGTTTTTTAAGTTTCTTAGGAAGACTTCCAAGGATCTAGAGTTAGAACTTAAAAGGAAGATCTTCCTTACCAGGGGAGTTAACACATTTCACAGAATATGTAATATTTTGGCAGTTTCATGTGGAATTGATGGAAAAATATGGAGGCTACAGTTGGAAGACGCTTACAGTTTACTTTTTGGTAGGCCATTTAGAGATCATGAAAATTAGGAGATTGTTGTTACTAAATTTCTTATTGATCTGAGATGATGTAGTTAAGTACCTTTATAAATCCATTTGTAGGGGGATAAGGCCTATATTTAAAGTTACGGATAGGGCCATATGGTAATATTCACTTATATACACAAAATAATGGCAGTGGATTTCCTAAGTATAATTTTTGATTTGAAAATTTTTAATGACCATCCTGAGAACTGAATGCTTAGCATACATATTGGTGGTGGTTTAACTGCTCCCTATGGAAAGGTAGTGAAGTTAGGTATATTAAAATAATGTATTACCTACAATTCAGTGGCTTGGTGGAAACAGCGAAAACATTCTTGAAGGACGTCTCATTTTAAGGATGTATGTTGTTGATGATAATAATTGCAAGTGATTATTGCATTTACAAATCTCAAAGTCCATTGAAATTTTTATTGTTCAACTGGTTTTTAGGAAGCATTCTTTTACATTTACTTAAAGATATCCAAAGAGGTAACATTTCCGACAGTAAAATTTTTATGGTACTCTGGGTTAGGTCTTAGAAAGGTTTGAATGCCATTTAATTCCAATATAGAATAGGAGGATTAAGACACAAGAAAATAAATTCTGGTACAAGACTGTATTATCAAAGTACTTTTTTTTTTTTTTTGGTTTGTTTTTAATGTCAAACTTCCTTGTCCTGAAGGAAAGACATTTGCAGCTTGCCACAGAACCAACCTCTCAATAATTTAGAATGTGTTTGAAGATGTTTTATGTGAAATAAAAATGGGAGAATTCTCTAGAAAATATAAACTTTTATATTTTGGATATGTGGATAAAGTAAGATTATAGAGTTATGAAATTAACTTCTATGCATAGCTTGTAGAACTCGTATCCTTGGTTTATGGTTATACTTCATAAATATACTTCATTTTAGGAAAGAAGAACTAAGCCTGGTAGTAGATCAGGATCTACCTATTGGGGAAAACCAGAAATAGGAGGAACAGGTTATTAATGGTTCATTCTTTGCTGAGAAAAATTTAGTATGGGATAATTAAGGTCAGCTAGAGAAAGAATTATGGTTATGTTAAGTGAGTTCACAGATATTGTTGAAGGCAAATCAACTATAACTGATTTGTTAATATATATGGGGCAATAAACCAATTAGATGGTCTCTTTACTAAATTAGTATGACAGTAGTAGAAGATATCTGGAGGGAAATTAAATAGATGATAGGATTAGTGGCAATTAGACCTTCATTAAATTCTACCATTAAAGAGGTATACCATGTATATTAGTGGTCTTAATTCTATAAATAAAATTTGATATTAAGAATTGATAGAAAAAAAAAAGAATTGATAGAATGTTGGCATTGTTAAAATTAGGCAAGTATTGATTTGAGTAAAGGGTTGTAGCAAGTGGGTTTGAATAAACAGCCTAGGCTCCAAACCTCACTTGGAATGCCAGATATCTAAGTATAAAAATAGTAATAATGATAATAATACAACTCTGCATGGAATTTTATAGTATTCTGAGTGTTTTCCACAGACATTTCATTTTAGTCTTATCAGAACTCAGGGATAGAAGCACAGGTATGATTATCCCATTTTTACTAATAAGGCTGTGGAGGCTCACGGAGGCTAAGACTTACTAAGGAGCAAATAGGGACTAATTGCCAGGTATGGGACTTGAACCCAGGGCCTCGCCAAAATGCCTCTGTTTACTCTCTCCTGGGGCTGCAGTAACCAGTGATCACAGACTGAGGGATATAAACAACAGAAAGGTATTTTCCCACCGTTTGGGAGGCCAGAAGTCTGAAAAGTTCTTGGCATCTTTCAGCTTCTGCTGGCTGTGGTATTCCTTGACTTGGTTGCCTCCACTCCAGGTGCTGCCTCTGTGTTCTCAGAGTTTCCTTTTTTTCCGCTGTGTCTTTTTCTCTTCTGTGTCCTTTCTCTGAAAATGACTCTTATAAGGACTGAGGAGTCTCCTAGAATGAACAGATCTTATTGTTACTGCCACGCAGGACCCTCCAAAAAGTGAACTAGTAGGGGATTTGTGGCTGCCTGATTTGGGTGTCATAAAGAAGTTATTTCATTCATTCAGCAAATTGTTTGGGCATATCTAGGTATTAATAAATAAATTAATAAATTAATAAAATATCCCCTGTATATTTGTCATTAGATTTAGGTATACCTAGAGAAACCGGATACTTTCATCATCTCAGGATCCTTACTTACATCTGCAAAGGCCTTCTATTTAAATAAAATAATATTCATAGGTTCTAGGTATTAGGGCATGAATGTATCTTTAGTGGCCACCGTTCAAACCACTACATTCATTATATGCAGTTTAATTCTGTATCTTCCTTTTGGATTGAAGAAGTAATCTTCCATCTGAAGATAGGTAGTAGACTAGGAAATTTTTAGGTAGCATCTAGAGAGGAACATTTAAAATATTTCTGGTTGGCGCTAAGTACTTAGTAAGTAGAACTGAACAAATTAATACAAGAGTTCCACCAAACTGGTATGCTAGCTTTTGCATTCACAGAACTATAAACAGTGAGACAAATTAAGTTAAAGTAACATTCAACTATTCAGATTAACTATTGAAAGTTGGCTTTTTCGTTTTTGTTTCTTGTGTAATTTGGCTAGAAGAGGGGTGTGTGTATGTGTGTTTTAATTTTTTTAATGACTTTTGTCAATATGATCAATTTCTTATATCACATGGGCATTCCAATTTGGGTGATATAAATCAAGATTCATGAATGTAAACTCTTTGAGGGAAGGGACTTGATGTGTCTTATTCACAGATCCCCAGTATATTGCCTCACACATAACCTAGATATGCCCAAACAATTTGCTGAATGAATGAAATAACTTTTTTTTTCCTTAAAGATTTTATTTATTTGATAGAGAGAAACACAGCCAGAGAGGGAACACAAACAGGGGGAGTGAGAGAGGGAGAAGCAGGCTTCCCGCCGAGCAGGCAGCCTGATGTGGGACTCGATCCCGGGTCTCCGAGATCATGACCTGAGCCGAAGGCAGTCGCTTAACCAACTGAGCCACCCAGGCGCCCCATGAAATAACTTCTTAATGACACCCAAATCAGGCAGCCACAAATCCCCTACTAGTTCACTTTTTGGAGGGTCCTGTGTGGCAGTAACAATATCTGTTCATTCTAGGAGACTCCTCAGTGACTCAGAAATTCCACTATGAGTCCGTTTATTCCTGACAGAGCCTACAGCTTTTTCATCTCTGATAATCTTTAGCTCTAGGCTAAAAAAACTGTCATCCTTGCCCTGTTCACATTAATAAAAATTAATGAATGAGATTCTTTCTGCCCATTCATTAGTCACTTCTCACTTGCAGGAGCTCAGGTAACATTAGAGGCAGTAGGGTGGGGCTCACCCTACAGCTTTTCAGATCATTAGTGCTAAACATTAAGCCCTGAGGAGGGTTCAGGGGTTTGCCTTCTCAAAAGTCTCCAGAGCTTTCCCTTTCTTATACAGCTTTCAGTATTAACAGGTTAAAGTTCAGTGATTATAATGGACTATGTTCCGGACTCTTCCATGTATTATCTCAAATACGCTTCTAGCCAACCTTAGAAGTTAAGTACTGTCATCATCCCTGTTTTACAGAAGCACAAAGAAGTTAAGTAACTTAATCAGGTGCACGCCAAGATTTGAAGCCAAGTAGTCTTACTCCAGAGTCTTTGTTACCTAGCTGTGCACCAATGCTAGCCTCACGCTCATTTGTTTGTAAGTAACTTGTTCTTTCTTTTTGGAAAGTTTGTGTTTTTTCTTTATTAAACTTGAGAAATTTTGCCAGGATATATCTAAGTGCCTTTTTTCATTTATCCTGCCTGGCATGCTGTGAGTGCTTTTTATCTAACGACTCTAGTCTCCTCCTGAGGGAAGTTTTCTTGCACCTATGTTTTGATTATTGCTTTCTCCAATGTGGTCTCTCTTGAATTTCTTTTATTTGCAATTAGGCTTCTTAGACCTGCCCTCTAGTTCTCTTTTCTTTTTATTTGGGAATTCCATTTCTTTTATTTTTGATCTGGGTAGTGTGATAGATAACTCATCTATCACTTGCATTTCCAGATAACAAATTTGTTCTTCAGAAAAGTCTGTTCTACTATTTAATTCAATTGAAATTTGAAATTTGTGAATCATTTAAAGAATTTCCTAGGGTATTATTTTTTCTTGGTTATTCCTTTACATCCAATAGCATATAAAAATATCATAACCATGAGGGCATGTATTGCATGGAACACTGAGGGTGGGGCATAAACAGTGAATCTTGGAACACTGAAAAAATAAAATAATGTAATAAAAAATATCATAACCAAGTAAACATTGTTTATTTCAGATATGCAAGGCTGTTTCAACCTTAGGAAATATTTTTAATGTATCACCATAGTAGATCAAAGGAAATGAATTTTAAGATCATTTCCACAGATATTACAGTGGTATTTGATAGATCAATATTCATTTGTGATAAAACAAATAAAAACCAGTTTTTGGTAATCCAGGAGATGATACTTTCCTAATAGCTATTGTCATACTTAACATTGAAATACTTAAGGAACCTTTCCTAAAAAATGTGTTCTTTGAGCTTTCCATCTGGGTTTTTTGTTTGTTTGTTTGTTTTAGTTTTATTTCGTTTTAGTTTGATTTATATGTTTTACCAATACCACCTTGTCTTCATTGCTTAGTCTTGTTTTTGTTTTTAGAGCACATGCGTGCACCAGCGTGAGGGTGGGGAGGGGCAGGGGGAGAGAGAGAGAATCTGACCAGGCTCCAGGCCCAGCGCAGAACCCAGTGCGGGCTTGGTCTTATGACCCTGACATGACCTGAGCCAAAATCAAGAGTCAGATGTTTAACCAACTGAGCCATCCAGGTGCTCTACAATTGCTTAGTTTTATATTAAGTACAGAAATCCTTCTTCTTTATTTCTTTTTCTCAAACTTGTTCTACCCATTCTAGGCCCTCCACTTTTCCATGTAAAGTTTAAAATCAGTCTGCCAGATTCTACCAAAAATTATGCTGGGATTATTTTTGAGATTGCACTGAATATATAGTTTGGTTTGGAGAAGACTTGATGTTCTAACAATATTGAGTCTTCCAATCCAAGAACATGTTATATAGTGCCATTTTTTATTTATCTCTTTAAAGTTTGGTATTTTTTAAGTATACACATTTTGCATATATTTTGTTAGCTCTGTCTTGTTTTTTGTTGCTATTTTAAATGACACTTTTTAAAATTAAATTTTTAATTTTAATTCCAGTATGGGTAACAAACAATCTTATATTAGTTTTGGGTGTAAAATATAGTGATTCAACACTTCCCTACAATACCCAGTGCTCATCACAGCAAGTGTACTCCTTAATCCCCATAACTTATTTCAACCTCCCCTCTGTAGCCGTCAGTTTCTTTTCTATAGTTAACAGTTTGTTTCCTGGTTTCTCTCTCTTTCTCTCTTTTTGCTTTGCTTGTTTGTTCTGTTTCTTAAATTCACATGTGAGTGAAATTATATGGTATTTTTCTGTCTCTTACTGACTTTACTCAGCATTATACTCTCTAGCTCCATCCATGTTGTTGCAGATGGCAAGATTTCCTTCTTTCTTTTAAAAAACCCAACTATTTATTTATTTATTTATTTGAGAGAGAGAGAGAAAGAGAGGGAGGGAGGGAGAAAGTGAGCACAAATGCATGGACAGAGAGAGGACATTTAACTGACTGAGCCAGCTAGGCACCTCCCACACCACATCTTCTTTACACATTCATTAGTGGATGGGCACTTGGGCTGCTTCCATAATTTGGCTATTGTATATAGTGCTACAGTAATCATAAATGTGCACATATCCCTTTGAATTAGCATTTCTGTATTTTTTGAGTAAATACCCAGTTTTACTGGGTAAATTACTGGATCATAGGGTAGTTCTGTTTTTAACTTTTTGAGGAACCTCCATACTGGTTTTCCACAGTGGCTGTCCCACTTTGCATTCCTACCAGTAGTGCATGGAGGTTTCTTTTTCTCCATATCCTCACCAGCACATTTTGTTTCTTGTGTTTTTTATTTTACCCATTCTGACAGATTTGAGGTGATATCTCATTGTAGTTTTGATTTGCATTTTTCTCCCTGATGATCAGTGATGCTGAGCATCTTTTCATGTGTCTCTTGGCCACCTAGATGTCTTCTTTGGAGAAATGTATGTTTGTATTTTCTGCCCATTTTTTAATTGGATTGTTTTTTAGGTGTTGAGGTGTGTAAGTTCTTTATATATTTTGGATACTAACCCTTTATTGGATATGTCATTTGCAAATACCTTCTCACATTCTAGCAGGTTGCCTTTTAGTTTTGTTGATTGTTTGCTGTGCAGAAGCTTTTTATTTTGATGTAGTCCCAGTAGTTTGTTTTTATTTCCCCTGTCTCAGGAAACATATCTAGAAAAATGTTGCTATGGCTGATGTCAGAGGAATTACTACCTATGCTTTTCTAGGATTTTTTTTTTTTTTTTAATGTTGGCATCCATGCTCAGTGTGGATCCCAATATGGGGCCTTGAACTCACAACCCTGAGATCAAGACCTGAGCTGAGATCAAGAGTCAGACATTTAATTGACTGAACTACCCACAACCCCCTCTTCTAGGATTTTTATGGTTTCAGGTCTCACTTTTAGGTCTTTAATCCACTTTGAGTTTATTTTTGTGTGTGGTGTAAGAAAGTGGTCTGGTTTCTTTCTTTTGCATGTAGCTGTCCATTTTCCCCAGCACCATTTCTTGAAGAGACTGTCTTGTCAAAGAATATTGTATATTCTTTCCTGCTTTATTAAAGATTAACCATATGATTGTGGGTTTGTATTTGGGTTTTCCATTATGTTCCATTGATCTATGTGTCTAGTATCAAACTATTTTGGTTACTCCAGCTTTTTAATATTTCTTGGAAGTCTGAAATTGTGATACCTCCAATTTTGTTTTTCTTTTTCAGGATTGCTTTGACTATTTAGGATCTTTTGTGGTTCCATACAAATTTTAGGATTGTTTTTGTTCTGTGAAAAATGCTATTAGTATTTAGATAGGGGTTTCATGAAATCTATAGATTGCTTTGGGTAGTCTAGACAATTTTAACAATACTTGTTCTCCCAATCCATGAGCATGGAATGTGTTTCTGTTCGTTTGTGTTGTCTTCAACTTCTTTCATCAGTGTTTAGGTTTTCAGAGTACAGGTCTTTCATCTCTTTGGTTAAGTTTATTCTTATTTTATTTTTGGTGCAATTGTAAATGGGATTATTTTCTTAATTTCTCTTTCTGCTGCTTCATTATTAGTGTATAGGGATCTGGAATTTTAGAGGTTTTATTTATTTATTTGAGAGAGGTGGGCAGAGGGGCAGAGGGAGAGTGAATCTCAAGCAGGCTCCACACCCAGCGTAGAGCTTGATGTGGGACTTGATCTCATGACACTGAGATCATGACCTGAGCCAAAATCAAGAGTCTGATGCTTAACTGATTGAGCCACCCAGGCACCCTGGAATCTGGGATTTTATATAAAAAAAGGATATCTTGGTATATTTGTTAAATAAAGCAAGATGTTTTAACAAACACCAATATTTCAACAGCTTGTAATACAATAGGAACTTATTTCTCCCTCATGTAATAGTTGCCTGTGGATGTTCCTGGTTGATAGACAGTTTTTCTCTGTGGTTTCAGGGACTCAGGTTTGTTGCATCATCTGGCTCTACCATTTCTAGGGCCTTGAAATCTTCTCTTTCCAGCTGGCAGAAAAGAAAAGATATGGCAGAGGATGCACCCCCTTGTCTCAATTACTTTAGCCTTGATATGATGCCTATCATTTGTGTTTATATTCTCACATTCCATTGGCCAGATAGGTGATCTCACCTGTTTCTAAGGTGTGCTTGTCTTGGGGGCGGGGGAGCATGGGAGAATGGGGGATAGTTTTGACTGGGCAGCCACAAATAAGAGGGGAGGAGAGGCATTCTCATTTGTAATTGGCTGGAAGACCACCTGAATGGAGGATACTATGGTCGTATCTTTCAAATTCTAAAGTATATGTGCCCTTTGAGTTTAACCTCCACTTCTAGCAATTTTTCTTGTAGATATATTTACAAGTGTGTACATATTTGCATTTTTTAAAAGATTTTATTTGTTTGACAGAGAGAAACACAGCCAGAGAGGGAACACAAGCAGAGGGACTGAGAGAGCGAGAGGCAGGCCTCCTGCTGAGCAGGGAGCCCGATGTGGGGCTCGATCCCGGGTCTCCAGGATCATGACCTGAGCCGAAGGCAGTCGCTTAACCAACTGAGCCACCCAGGTGCCCCCATATTTGCATTTTAAGGCTACATCTAGCAATATTGTAATAGCGGAATATTAGAACCATTCTGAATGTCCATCAAAGGGGACTGGATGCAAGTTATTATATTTTCATACAGTGGTACACTTTGTAGCTGCCAAGAAGAACAAGGCAGTGATATGTGTATTGCCTGGGGAGAGAAAAATGAGGTATAAAATTTTGGGTCCATGGCTACTACTTATTTAAAAAGAAATCTATACACATAAACAAAATATTTGTGGAAGGATCACAAGAAACTGGTAACAGTGGTTGTTTCTGATTCAGACTGAAAGGTAATGGCAGAATGGGATGGGAGAGAGACATGCTTTTGCTGTATACTCTTATATCTTTTGATATGCACCTATTTAAAAATAAAAGTTGTAGAAGCATAGTAAATTATGTGGAAAAATGGTTGTAATATATTATTGCTTGCAAATGCTGTTTACTGAAAGGAATGTATAGTATGGTTTCATTTTTATAATAAATAAAATTTTAAATGGCACATACAAAAATATGGTGGTTCCTTTGTGATTTTTTCTTTTCTGTATTTAGAAATTACATATATCACCTTTGTATTTAAAATATAGCTCTTGTTTGCTTTCACGCTACAGCTTTCGTACATTACATACTGAACTGCATCATCATGTACACATTTGGCTCACCTACTCTGTACACTCTTGAAAGACCTGGATCTTACCAGATTTATTCAGGATTCCCTGTATGTGCCAGGAACAGTGTCTTTCTCATAACAGGTGTGCAGTAAATATTGAGTTGGTGCTTGAAGCAGGGAGCACAGTGAGTGAAGTGGTTGTGCATTTTGTTGTTATGTGATACAACCTGTATTCAATACTGTACCATAGTCACTCTTTAGTGGTGCCAGGGGCTTATTAGGTGCAGTGCAAAGCATGTGGGCCAAAGCATTTCCTTCCTAAAATGATATTGATTGCCTTTAGAGATCTTTGTCTCTGCATCTTAGATTAGTTAATGTGAGTTGGTTGCAGATATATATATATATGTATATATATATATATACATATATACTATATATATATATAGTAAAAAATGACGTTAAGTTAAAAATAAATCCAAGAAAAGTCAAATTACTGATGACATGGTCTCTGCTGTTTTATGGGCGAGACACTCCTATCTGCTTGGTATGGTAATTTAGGTCAGTTTCCTCCTATTTTTTTCTCCATACTATTTTTCTTTTCCTGTTTCTATCCTTTCACTACACTCTGTCCTTGTACATATAGCTGTAGTTCTGAGGTGGTTATCAGTTATGAATGAATGGGAAGAAATACAAATAGAAGAAATGGGAGCTGATCACATTAACTTACAGCAGTAAATTTTTTAAAGTTGAAAATTGCTTGAGAATTACTTTGATGGTCTGGCCTTTCTCCAAGACCCAGTTTTATCGCTACTAATCTCTTCCTACTTTATTGCCTTACTTTCCATTTTTCTTCCCTGTGTTCTACTCACAGAACTTACTTATTATACCTCAAAAGTTCCTTTTAGGGCCTTTCCTCAAACCTTTTCTTACTGGGAGGTCCTCTGCATATGTCCATTAATTCAAGTACTACCTTCCCACAGAGTCAGTTCAGATGCCACCTCTTCAACGAAGTCATCAGAGGCCCTCTTAGTCAGTTTCACTCTGCTCATTCTCCCATTAAATCCTTACACCCTCATTAGAGCATTAATTAAAGGTTACTTGTTAATTTGTTCATTATGTACACATTCATTGAGTGTCTACTGTGTATAAAATTGTTGTGGGAGCTAGGTTAAGAGACCACTAAGAAGTCTTCAAGAAGCTTACAGAATGGTGGTGGAGGCAAATGAGCACAAGTGTTTCAGTACAATGTAATAAGAACAGTGAGTGTGTGCAGGATTCTGTGGGAGCACAGAGAGGGAGCATCTCATGTAGCAAGGGTTGGGGAATTCAGAGAGATTTGAGCTGACTATGGAAGTTGGAGAAATGGAGGTAGGGGAAGGAATTTCCCAGAATAATGGAACAGCACATTGTGAGTTATTGGGATGTGAAATGTCTTGCACATCTGAAGAGTAAGTAGCTCAGGCTTGGAGGGTGGCTGGAGGAGGTAGCAGGAGATAGATTCAAGGAGGAAAGACAGGGTGGAATTGTGATGTTCCTTTTGTGCCAAGCTAAGGACATGAGCTTTCTGAAAGCAATATAGAGCCTTTGAAGGGTTTTATGTAGGGGAGCAATGTAAGTAAGCCTTCAATTCTTTGTTTCTTGAGGGCAGGAATCAAGTCTTAAATATCACTGTAGCACCTTAGCACCTAACACAGAGCTTAGAATTAAAATGGGTTTGCTTGGTACTGCATTAATTCTTTTCAAGAATGAATTTTATATAAAATAATACTAATAGTGTTGAAGACTTGTGCACTCTATCAAATCTGTAAGAATTATCTGATCCTCACTACTCTCTGAGGTAGGTGTAGTGGCTAAGAGGGTTTAAGTGAGAGGACTAGTATAATAGTTAAGTCTTGGAACACTGAAAAAATAAATTTAAAGTAAAAAAAAATAGTTAAGTCTGCTTAGGTTTGAATTTCAGCTCCTCCACTTACTAGTTTTGGGCCTCAAAGTTACATATGTGCCTCAGTTTTCTCCTCTGGAAACTGGTAATGATAATGATACCTCATAGCTTATACAGTATGGTGAGTAGTGATACATATAAAGTGGTTGGCCCTATCATTGCTAAGTGATTGTATGCTCAATAAATGTAATTTTTAGCTATTATAAAGAAACATCTCAGAGTCACATGAGTGATTGGTGGTGAAGCCTAGGATGAGCAAGGCCATTTTATTTCAGAATCTTTAATTACTACTTATTCTATATTATAACTACTTCTGTAGTTACAGTGAGATGAGTAAAGATGGGTTCTAAGCAGTGAAACAAAAGGAAGAATTTCAGTCAACATGGGAAATACCATTTGGGTTAGGGAATTCTTAGGGGCTCTTCAAATTACTCCCACTTAAAGAACTCGTCTTTTGCTACCCTGCCTGCACATAAGGGACTTATGTAAGAAGTAGCTCTCTCTAATGTAGGTAGATGATGTTAATTCCAGATTCATAGTGCACATGATTAATGAACCTGGAGAATGTCTTACAAAGGTACTCCCACTAGGAGTTTGTCTGTTAGTGCTGGCACCTGGTATACAATGTCAAGTCTTGTAGCTCTGTTCTTCTTCTCCATACTCCTTAGATTTTTCCAACTTTAGGACCCAAGTGGGAGTCTTATGTTGGAGAATGTTGTGCAAACCACATGCGTAAAGAAAATAATTTACATTTTTCCTTTCTTAGCTTCTGGAACATCAGTGATTCCATCCTCCCACTTCTATTGGGCAGAAATTGAGGTATTCTCCTTATGCTCCCTCATCTTCTCCAAAAGGCACCACACACACATACACACACACACACACACACACACACACACACACACACACACACTCCTTGCCATACATGTCAGAGGGATCCAGCATAACTACTT
This sequence comes from Spilogale gracilis, assembly GCA_004023965.1. Classification (NCBI taxonomy): domain Eukaryota; kingdom Metazoa; phylum Chordata; class Mammalia; order Carnivora; family Mephitidae; genus Spilogale; species Spilogale gracilis. The sequence goes on along the minus strand of PITA01022148.1, from coordinate 2,659 downwards.
TCTGATTCAAGGACCCAAGAACATACAAAGTCTTTGGTAATAGAGGGCCCTACAAGCAATTCACTTTTTCTTCTCCATTCCTACTCTTTCCAGTCATAACTATCTTTTAGCTTTCTTTTTTGTTTTTGTACTCACCATTTTATCCCTTTATCCTTTGCACAATACTTGGTTTATAGTAGGCATTCAATAAATAGTTTTTGAAAGAATAAAAGAAAGGCAAGATGCATTGTATATCCAATACTTTAGTGATATTCAATTACATAAAAGTGTGCAAAAATACTGCCTTTCCTTAAACTTATGGGAACAGACTGTTTTTAGCAAGCAAGCCCCACTTTCACCTCCATTGCCGCATTGGAGCTCCCACAACTTCAAGATTTGTTCCCCTGAGTATACCTCTGGTGGTAAAGGCACTGAATGGATGCCTCACAAATGCAGGAGGAGATTTTTGGAGCAGGTCTGTCTCATGGGATCTGCTATTTTTTCCAAATTCTTTTACAATTGTACAATTTCACAGTGGGAAATTTTCCACAAATTTAAGTCATATGATAATTAATAAGTCATAGGAGACATATTACTTACTGTCAGAAAAGGGTTGGGAGAAAATAATGAGGAAAATAGATGATCTCCAAGGCCCATGGTTCAAAATAAATAACCTTCATAATTCTGGTCTCTATAAGAACTGAAATTTATGTAGACAGTGGTGCTGAGACTAACCCTTTCACTGGTTTCCTAGGAAAACCTTTAGAGATGTGAAAAAGGTTTGCATGTTAGGAGCTTATCCTTGCCTGAAAGCCCAGAATCATGTTTAGTCTGGGCCATGATGACACACAAATAGACTATCCAGACATGTTCATGGCAGTGAATTTGGTCCTTCAGGACTTTGGCCCTGGATCTCATACTGCAATATGCAGAAACACTCAGTGTGTGTCCAAGGATGAACATCTCCTGAAGCCCAAGCATCCCGTGGTGTGTGTGTATATGACTTGGAGGTAATCTCTAAGACTTCAAGTGAAAGTGATACCCAGGCTTGAATTTGGTGTACTTCACACACAAATCTGGTTCACCGCTTTCTCTGTCTCCAAACCTCCTTAAAAAGGTTACCTTAGAGTTACTTTTATTACCTCCACGAGAAATTAGAAAAAGAAGACCAAATTAAACCCAAAGCAGAAGATAAAGGTAATAGCAGAAATCAGCCAGGTAGAAAAGAGACAGTTAATGGAGAAAATTGACTAAGCCAAAAGTTTGTCCTTTGAAAAGTGTAATAAAATTGACGGACCTCTGCCACAATTGATAAGGACAGAAAACAGGAATTACCAACATGAAAAATATATTGCCAACATGAGGAATAAAAGAGGAATATCACTAGATCATAATGACATTAAAAGAATAATTAAAAAGTAATAAGGAAATTTTATGCCACCAAATTCAACAAATTAGATGGTTTCAAATTACTTTAAAACATAGCTTACTGGGATGCCTGGGTGGCTCAGTTGGTTAAACAGCTACCTTCTGCTCAGGTCATGATCTCAGGGTTCTGGGATCGAGTCCTGCATCGGGCTCCTCGCTTGGTGGAGAGCCTGCTTCTCCCTCTGCCTCTGCCTGCCACTCTACCTGCTTGTGCTTGCTGTTTATCTCTCTGAAAAAAAAAACCCCACAACTTACTAAAGCTAATACAAGATGGAATAAAAAATCTGAATAGCCCTATATCTAAAATTTTGAATTTGTGATTTAAAAACCTTCCCACAAAGAGGATTATAGGTCTAATCTTAAGGAGATGTCTCAAATGGTCTCTCTGATAAATACTATCAGACATTTAAAGAAGAAACAGTATGAATGCTAAACAAACTGAGAAAATAGAAAAGAAGGGCACATTTCCAAACTTTTTTTTATGAAGGAAGCATTATCTGGACACCAAACCTGAGAAAAATATTTAAAAAAAAGAAAATTGTTGATTAGTATTCCCTGTGATTATAGTCCCTGTGATATAATGAATGTTTGTGTCCCTCCAAAATTCAGTGTTCAAAACCTAACCCCCAATGTGATGGAGAAGTCAACGGTCTGCAACCTGGAAGAAGGGCCTTACTAAACACTGAATCTGTTGGTGCCTCGATCTTGGACTTCGTAGTCTCCAGAACTGAGAGAAATAAATGTTTGTTGTTTGAAGTCACTAAGTCTATGCTATTCTGTTATAGAAGCCTGAACCAAGACAGAAATAAGAATCCTTAGTGAAATATTAGCAGGTTGAATCTAGCAATATATAAAGAAGTTTATACCTCATGATCAAGTGGGGTCTATTAATTAATGTAGTTCACATATTAATCTAATAAAGGGAAAATTATATATAATCCTCTCAGTAGGTGCAAAAAAAGCATTTCAGAAAATTTAATTCTTAGCAAATCAGGAATAGAAAGAAATTTATTTAACTTGATGAAGAGCATCTATAAAACACCTATAGTACTTTCATATCTAACACTGACATATTGAAAGTTGTCCTCATGATTGAGAACAAAGTCTGTATGTCCTTTCTTACTACTTGTATTTGATACTGTACTGGGGCTCCTAGCCATTGCAATAAAGGTACTATCATATCTAACACTGACATATTGAAAGTTGTCCTCATGATTGAGAACAAAGTCTGTATGTCCTTTCTTACTACTTG
>PITA01022147.1:0-23478 GCA_004023965.1 Spilogale gracilis | reverse complement strand
CCCCCCAAGCCCAGAGGTGAATGACATAGATCCCCATTTACCGAGGCCTCTGGCTCATCCACTGCAAAATCCCTTTTCACTTGCCCCTTTCCTCCTGACCCCCGCCAAGAATTTTAGGCCAGGGTAAAAATTCAGAACAGCCTCTCACTTAATCGGCTCTTCCTTGTATCTCTCAGTGTAGCAGAGGCAAGAGCAAGATAAGGAGCTGGGGCAGAGCTGTGGACAGGCAGAGGAGGCCAGGCTGACCACAGAGCATCTTTCATTTAAGGACATCCCTCTGCTCCAAGAAGCCACGTCATCGCTGTTCCATGGGGCTTCCAGACAGTCTTAGTAGCAGAACGAGAAAAGTGCCCCCTCTTGGCTTCCCCATGCAGCCAGTCTGCTTTATCGGATGGTAATGGAAGACCTCTCTGAGCAGAAGTGAGAGAGGCAGCCAGAGCATCTGTTTGCACACCGCCTGACCAGCCTGAGGCACTGGCAGTTTGAGCATCCATCCATCTGAATTTGTCCTGAGAGTAACAATCACTATCGGCTACATTGACCCAACAGGGCAAATATTCTGGGCCCCACATTAACACAGTGCCTCATCACCCCCTGCCACTCCCCAGGGAGATATTAATCCCTCCTGCTTTACAGATGAGGAAAATGAGCAGCAGAAACTTGCCATGCTCTTCCAGCTGATTAAGTACTCGAGCAGAAATTCACATAGTCTGATGGCAACATTCATAAATTCAGTCATGACGCTCAGCTACGAGTGCTGCAGAATCACAGCTCTAGATATGTTTTATTTCACTTGCAAACATACGGCTGCTTATTCATTAAGTCAGTTTGCCAACATTTAAAACACGGGTGATTACAAAACAGTAGTTTTTAATTTTTATTTTGTAGCTATTTATTTTAAGGTATTTTTAGACTCACAAAAAGTCACAAAAACAGTACCCAAAAGCTCCCTTATCCTCTTGACTCAGTATCTATCCCTCATGATAATATCTTGCAAAGCAGAGGATGTCATCAAAACCAGCACTGACTTTGGAGCTGCGCTATTACTAAACTGCGGAACATAACCCATTTTGCTCATTTGTAATGCACCCCGATTTTAAATAAAAAGCATGGAATTTGGACACCTATTAAAAAATGCATCTCTGAAAACACTGAGACAGATTTCAATATCCGGACAGATCAAGCTGGAATGGAGTGAAGGCTGCCTCATTTTAGAGGGGCTTTGGATCTTCATTTTGCCATGATCCTTTGCTAGCTGACTTCACTTGTGTTCGTCACCAGCCTGGCCTCTGAAGGCATTTGTATTTGCTACTCTGCTATTTCTCAGAGCAAGGAAAGATGTCTCGGGGAATGAATTCCATCATGTGATAACGCCACCCATCATATATTCCCAAGTTGTGATTATCCAGTGAGAGGGTGGCTAACCAGAAAGCTTGCAAGGTGGAAAGGGATTGGTCTTATTCTTTGGGGCTGCCCTGCAGAAATGAGAATCAGCTATGGGAGCCAAAGCAGGTCATTTAATCGGGATGCCTTATGTGGTAGTGAGGCTTCTGGCATTTGGAGGCATTCAACCAGAGACTGAGCAGTCCCCTGTGGAGACCACTAGGGAAAGATCTTGGCTGTAAGAGGCAGGCGAGATGATATTATTCTTGGGACAATTTTAATGCTGAGGTTCTTGGGTTCTGATTCTGTAATGTCTGGATGTCTGAAAATGAAAATACGGGGCTGTATATATGTGTGTGTGTACTCATTAGCACCTTTAATCCTTATGATAGCAATCTGAGCTAGAAACTATTATTCTCTTTAACAAAAATAAAAGCAGAAATAAAGTAGAAGCGTTTAGAGAGACCAAACAATGTGTCCAAGCCTGTTAGTAAGTAACTGAGTCTGATTTCAAACTTCTGTGTCTTTGCACCCTGACTATCCACTCTCTAGTATATTGCACTGCCTCCCCTACAGAGGCGTCCTTTGGACAGAATTACTTTTCTACATTTCCCTTTCCCAAAGAAAGAAGGACACATAAATCCATGGGGCATCTGGCAAGAGATTAAGTTGTATACTCAGTACCTATTCAGCCCTATTGCCTATCCCAATGATTTAGAAACTCTAGCCGGGGACCATGCAGGTTCTAAAATCCAGCAGCAGTAAAGGAAACAGCTGCCCCATACTTCGTTGGGATTCAACATGATGATCGTCATAACTGTATTCCCTCATGTGTGCCTTTCTTCTTCCAATTACTTGGGCTCCTACACACGAGTGTGGAGCAACTCCTATGTGTTAGATTTCATGCTGAGCATTGAGGAATCATTACTGAACCTAGTAGACTAACTAAAAAAATAAAACCCCTTGCCCTCATGAAGCTCACGTCCTACTAGGTAGGATTTTACTGATTTTTAATTATATCCTATATTCCAAGGTGGGAAGGAGTAATTAGAAATTGAAGGATTCTGGGGAAATTTTGAAAGTGGCTTCCAGTGGCTGGAAGGGGCATGATATGGGGAGTGAGAGCTCATGGGGATCGGGTTTCTTTCTGGGGTGATGAAAATGTTCTCGGATTAGATAGTGGTCAGGGGTGAACAACCCCATCGGTACACTGCAGGGCACCGGACTGTCCACTTGGAAAGGGTGAATTCTACAGGATGCGAGTTACACCAATAATAGATAAATAAAATCCATAAAAGTGACAAAGGATGTGGACAATCTGGATCAGGCATGCGTTGCTGGTGGGAAGGTAAATAGCTCTGGAAAAATGGTTGGACAGTTCCTTTCAAAACTAAAAATGAACGTATCATATAAACCAACTGTTGCACTCTTGGGCATTTCTCCCAGAGAAATAAAGCCTTATTATCATTCATGAACTTGAACATAAATGTCCATAGCAACTTTATTTGTAATAGCCCCAAACTGGAAACTCAAATATCCTTTAATGGCTAAATTGTTAACCACACTCTGTTCCATCCATATCATGGGATACAACTCAGGTACAAAAAGGAATAAACTATGAGTATGCAGAACAACTTGGATGAATCGTAGGCAAATTATGCTGAGATTTTAAAAAGTTTTCCAGAAGAGGGGCACCTGTGTGGCTCTGTCAGTTATGTGTCTGACTCTTGATTTCGGCTCAGATTGTGATCTCAGGCTCATGAGCCCACACTGGGCTCCACACTGGGCATGGAGTCTGCTTTAAGGTTCTCTCTCTTTCTCTCCCTTTGCCCCTCCACCCCTCTCTATCCCTCTCTTAAAAAATTTTTCCAAAAGAATGATTCTGCTCATATATACATTTATGAAATAATCTAATAGTAGAGATGATTAGGGATGGGGTGAGGGGATGAGTGTGGCTATGAAGGGGTAACACCAAAGAGTCTTCTAATAAGGCACTTGGGTATCTTAATGGTGGTGGTGATTACACAAGCTATAGATGTGGTCTAATTGCAAAGACCTAAGTGCTCACACACGAGTGCGCGCGCGCGCGCACACACACACACACACACACACACACACACACACTACATGGACAGCAGATGAAATCCGAGTAAGACCTGCAGAGTCTGGATTGTACCAATGTCCATTTCTAGGTTTTGGTAATGTATTATAGTTTTATAAAGTGTTGCCATTGTTATAGTTTCAAGGAAGGCTGAGGGAATGGCGCACGGAATTTCCTTGTATGTTCCTTTTCAGCCTTCCATGAATCTGTAATTATTTAAAAATAAAAAGTTCAAAGAAAGTGGCTAAAAAAAATCAGAAGCACCAAATCAGTGCGTTCAGGATTCTACTATTTATAGAAAATAAGCAGAAAAAAATGTTAGGTATGAATTTGCATAAACTCTCCGAAAAGATATACAAGGAACTGATAACATTTATCTAATGGGAACAGCGACTGAGAGGCTGGGGGATGAAGGAGAGCAGAGGAGTTTTGCTATTCTCTCTTTCGTGTCTTTTGAAATTGAACCACATGCGTATATTACTTATTGATAAATAAATATTAAAAATAATTTAACCACGGGACTTCCACTTCTGATAAGATGGAGTGGACAGTTACTTTTCCCTATTCACCCTATTAAGTACAGCTAGAACCCCTGGATATTACATACAACATAAACATAAGAAGACCCTGAAAAGTGGAGAGAAGAAGTCAGACTGTCCAGGGAATTCCAAACCTAATGAACAACATGGTGATGAGTTCTCTGGGATTTCTTTCTGCCTTGTATATTCCAGATTGTGTGCTGGGAAACTGGCAATGCAGAAATGTCAATTCTCCCATTTCCATGAGCAGAGATTGAGCAGAGAGCCTAGACTTGTACCCCTGTAATGTTGTAATGCTGTATTGAGGTAACCCCACTCGTCTGCTGGGATGGCAGTGGTGAACACACTGTGGGAGCCGGGACCTGCTCATCTGCTCAGAGGAATGGGTCTCTCACTTCCCTCCTCACTTGGATAGCGTCCAAAGAGGCCTTGTGGAGAGGCAGGACTCACACCACTGCTTGCATTAATGAGGCCATCAATACTGTAATAGCAATGGAGGTCATATGAGGGGCAGGAACATGGTTCCTGTCCCCTCCCTGGTATCAGCAGAGCAGTAATGTGGCTCACGTCCCCCTCCCAGGTAAGGTGGCGTCTGCAGGGAGCCTGAACTCCTATCACCACCCACCAGAAATGAGAAGCCCCTTCTCCACTAGATGTCAATCAACAGGCTAAGGGTAGAATCTGGAATTCCACCCCTACATGGCAGTAATGACATGGTGCCTCCTCTTTCTTTACTGGAACAGCATCAGAAGAGGTTTGCTAAAACACAAAACTGAAACAAGATCCAGGGACCTACAATGTAATATTCAAAAATGGCCAGGTAGTAATCAAATATCACTTGTTAGGCCAATAATCAGGAATATCTCAACTTGGAAAAAGAGAAAAGAAAAGCAATTGACACAATCCAACACCAAGGTGACAGGTTGGAATTATCTGACAAGTAAGTATTTTAAGTAACTGTTGTAAAAATGCTTCAATGAGGAATTGTGAACAGTCGAAACAAATGAAAATATAGGAGATCTCAGAAAAATAGAAATTCTTAGTAAAGAAATATGATATGAAGAATAACTGAGGAAATTTTAGAACTACAAGCATACAAAAAAATGAAATAGAAACACAGTGGATGGGTTTGGTGGCAGAATAAAGAGGAGAGAGAGATAGGAAGAGAGAGAGGAAAGTGAACTGAAAATAGAAATTACTCCATCTGAACTCAGAGAGAAAAATAGGTGAGAAAAAACCCAAACAGAACAAACAACATAACAAAAGAGCCAATCTCTGCGTCACTGGAGTCCTAGAGGAGAGGACAAAGAGGAGGGAATGAAAAATTAACTATACAGAGAAATGAGGGCTAAAAATCCCACACATTTGGTGAAAGACATAGATCTGCAGATTCAAGATGGAGTGAATTCCTAACAAGATGAATCTACAGCAAAGCTACAGCAAAGGTATAAATAAACTGAAGCGAAGTTAAAAGCATTGAATTTATGCAGCATGTGTTCTCTGTCCACAAGGGAATGCCACCAGAAAAGTCTCCAAACACTCAGAAACTGAACACCACATTTCCACGTGATTGAGGGTCAAACAGGAAATTTCATGGAAAATGTAAAAATACATTTAAGTGATATAAAATGAACATACAACGTATCCAAATTTGTGATGCATAAATCAGTAAGGCAGGGTTAAGAGAGAAATACATGCCCTTTGATGCTTTGGTTAGAAAAAAGGAGTCTCAAATTAATGATTGAAGCTCTTGCTTTAAGAAATAAGACAAAGTAGACAAAATGGGTACAAAGCAAGTAGAGAGGAGGAAATAATAAAGATAAGAGCAGAAATCCATGGAACTGCAAACAGAAAATAAGGAAAATCAAACAAAAAACTGGTTCTTGAAAAAAAAAAAAGCTGGTTCTTTGAAAAGATCCTCGTAATCAACAAACCTCTAATGAAATGGAAGAAGGGGGAAAGAGAGGACACAAGTTACAAACATCAAGAATGAAATGGAATATCACTGCAGACCCTGCAGTTATCAAAGAATAATGAGGTAAGAAGTGAGTCTGGGTGGTGGTTCTGTGTATGTTCTTCTAAAAAGACCCTGAGACTTGGATGCAGGTTGTTTATTGGAGGGTGATCTCATGAACCACAAGGAGAGGAGAGGAGAAAGTGAGACAGGAAAGGGAGCAAAGCCAGAGCAGGTGCCAGCTGTGGGCAGCTGGGACTCAGTCCTACCGAGGTTGCTCCTAGGAACCACCTTGGTATCATCCCATTGGGGCCAGAGGAGGCTGGGCCACTGTCTGCTGGTCTCCAAGCCTGAGTCCCGTGGGGCACGATGCAGGAGAGAGCCAGGCAGAAAGGAGAAGAGTCTCCACAACTTGTCCTGGAGGTTAAGGCAGGGCTCTCCATGCCTTCCTGGGCGGGGCCCAGGAAGATGCTGCAGTCCACACTTGAACTGGGTCTGCTTCTTCTGATGGCCTTTGGGCCACAGGTCTCAGAACCCATCATCTGACAGCATGGTCAGGCAGCATGGTCCTCTTGGCAAGGAGTCTTATTCTGGGGTAGAGAGAAGAAGGACGATCACCTCCTCTTTTCAAGACAAAGAAACTGAGGCTCAGAGATTTTATACCCAACTCACCTTAAGACACCAAGTCCCGGGCTCTCAAACCCCCCCTTTTTTTTTTTAATAGCTTCTCCTAGAGGCCAGGACTTAGCAAATATTTGCTCAGCACACATTAATGAAACCAGTTCCTTCTGATCCCAGTGGACACATATGAAAGGGGAACTTTAAAATATTTTACTTATTCACTCCTAGCCAGATCCCTAAGGAAAAGAGCCAGCATTTGTGCACCAGCCAGCCATTTCCTGGAGTTGAAATCTGTCAGTGTCAGAGAGAAAGATGCTGAAGGGTAAATTTCTCCAGGTGGAACTCCCCAAGCAGAAGGGATCAAAGATTCCTCTCCTTTGCATAGTGGGTGCTCCACAGGGGCTCATGCAGGGTCTGGCAAACATCCCATTGGCCCTGGAGCTGCAGGCCAATGTGAGATAAACGTGAGGATGCCTGGCTGGGAGGTTCAGGCGGTCAAAGCAGAAGGGCAGGTGCCTGTGAACTTGTCTCTGCAGTAGGCTAAGGGAACCTAGGGAGGACAGTCATGACTTTGATTCTTCCTTGATACTACTTTTTGCTCATGGTTCCAGCTGCAGAGTGACGATGTTTATACTGTGTGGCCCTCACTCCCAGGATGGATTAAGAAATCCAATCCATGACTGGGATGATGGAATCTCTCTCTCTGAGACTATGAAATAAGACACACAGGAACTAGTCAGGTGGAAGTGAGTGCTTGGACAGGCAGGTCATATAGAATTGGGGTTAGAGCTGGGAAGTTTACAGTTCAAGGTTTGAGAGGATTAAGAAAGCCATGGGTTCTAGTAGGAATTCTTTTTATCACAAGTGACAACGACTTAAAAATGAATTAGCTTACACATGGAAAGGGGGTTTGCTGGTTCAGGCAACTGTAAAATCCACCATAATGCACGCATCAGGCTCTGCTTGATGCACGGGCTCAAAAGATATCATATAACCTATTTCTCTCTTCACAGTTGAGCTCTGCCTTTTTTCACATGGAGAGGATTTGGCTTGACTCCCAAAAAGGATTTATTCTGGGTGGTTGCAAGATGACTCCAGCAGGTACAAAACCTCTGTCTCTCATCTTTGGAACCCAAAGGTAAAGACAGAGAGTGTTCTTCCAAGATGCCCCAGCAAAAGCATCTTATGACTCTGGTGGACCATGAGACTATCTCTGCACCAACTTCTGAGACCAAAGGGAACCTAATAGAGAGTTGGTTCATTAAGGTTTTGGCAACAAGCTGCATCCCTAGCATTGGTCAGTGTGACCTTAACCAAATCATGCATTCTGACAAAGAGAAGGAGGTGATCCGTGTACATCTGGAAGAAGAATGAATCGATGGGGGTAAGTTCCTATACAATTACTACAAAGAGGGGTGTATGCCCAAAAGGAAATGGAACCCAAGGTAAAAGAAAGACCAGGAACCCTGGTCATCCAGAGAGGGATAGAGAAAGACTGAGAGAGGGAAGAAAGGGAAGGAAAGGAGAGAGAGAGAGAGAGAGAGAGAGAGAGAGAGAGAGAGAGAGAGACTTCTCTTAGACCTTCATATTCATACTCATCCCCAGAAGTCCCAAGAGGAATTGCCTCTGTGTCTTCACAATGAGTCTCCCATTTTCCTCCAGATGGGTTTCTGTTTCTTACCACCACCATTCCCAAACTCAGACAAATGCTGGCGTCCCCTGGCCACCAGGACAGATGGCTAGACTGACACAATGATGAGGGGAACTCTGTGTCTAGATGAACTTTAATAGATGAATCATGAAATCCCATGATTTCAGCATTAATTTCTCAAAGTGCAATTGTCTCCCCCATTACTAAGCACTGTTAGTCCTAATTAGCCAGTTTGCAGGCAATTTTTCAACCTATCAAGTAGTGAAATAAAATAATGAGCTCTGCTGAGGAGGACTGGAAAGGCAGCCAGTTCACTGGGGAGCTGGTGTTTTATTACCAATTCCACTCAGGGTTAAGCTATGGGCCTTTTGGGTTTTCCCCCCCACTTTCCTCCTAATTGTACCTTCAAGTCAGGAGAATCATGTCAGGATATTAAGATGAAAGATGCCTCTATGTTTCCCTTATAAACGAGCTCGATTTAATTCATGATCACACCCAGTTAATTTGAATGCCTTAATGATCCTGTTCTCAGGGAAAGGAAATCAGATTGAATGCATTATGCCTACCTCATTCGATAATGTCACTAAAGGAGTTTCTCTATTAGAAGGAAACATATTAAAAATCTTCTTCCTCTGTTTCCAGATGTGTCTTTGGACTTTGACATTCTTTCATTTTAATGACTTGAGTCAACTGACACAAAGTATGAGTACAAGTAAAGGGGGCAGATCAACTTGTTAAAATTCCAAATCTCTAGTACTTCGTGACCTGGCCACCCTCCCCTTCTGGACCTCATACATCAGGTGCTTAATACATGCAAGTTGCAGGAAGGAGACCACCTCTTCCCTAGCTCACCCTCCTCCTGATGCCTGCTGGCTTCTAGGGGGACACTGCTCCCCCTTGAAGAGAGGGAGAGAAAATATTTGCAGAAGATCCCTGATAAAGGACTGTTATCCAAATAAACACACACAAAAAAATCCTTAAGCTCAAAAATAGAAAACCAAACAACCTGATTAAAATAAGCCAAAGTAAGAGATGCTTCACCCAAGAAGATTCATAGATGACAAAAAAGCGTATGAAAATACATAGCTAATATTACATCGTACATTAACTAACTGGAATTTAAATTATACTTGAAATGAAAAACAAAAGGCATTCCACATCATATGTCATCAGGCAGTACAAATTAAAACAACACCTAAATACCACTACCTACTTATTAGAATGGCCCAAATCCCATACACTGACAACATCAAATGCTGATGAAGATATGGAGGCACAGGAACTCTCACAGAATTCAAAAATGGTACAGCCACATTGGAAGACACTTTGGCAGTCTCTTATAAAATGAAACATATACTTACCATCAGATCCAGCAATCATGGTCCTTGATATTTATGCCAATACTCCTTGATATTTATGTCTGCACAAAATCTGGCACATGGCTGTTCACAGCAGCAAAACCTGGAAGAAATCAAGATGTTATTCAGTAGGTGAATGGCTCAGTCAACTGGTGTCCATCCAGACTATTCATTATTATTCAGTGTTCAGAAGAAATGAGTAATCAGGTCATGCAGACATGGAGACAACTTCAATGTGGATTTACTAAGCTAAAGAAGTCTGTCTGAAAATCCATGTAGTATGACTCCAAGTATAGAACATTCTGGAAAAGACAAACCATGGAAACAGTAGAAAGATCACTGGTTGCCAGGGAATGAGCGTGATGGAGAAATGAACAAGTGGAACACAAGAGATTTTTAAGGCAGTGAAATTATACTATGATACATATAATTCCATATGATACTATAGGATTCTATACAATACTTATCATTATACAATTTCCAAACCAATAGAAGGTGCAACACCAAGAGTGAACCCTAACATAAGCTCTGGAGTTTGGGTGATAATAAGGTGTCAGCGTAGCTTCATTGATTGAAACAAATGTACCACATCAGTGGGGGATGCTGATATTGGGAGAGGCCATGCGGGTGTAGGGGTTTGGACTATATGGGAAATCTCTGGACCTTTCTCTAATTCTGTTGTGAACTCAAAATTTCTCTAAAAAATAAACTATTGAAAAAAACTCTCCCGAAGTTGGCATATAAAGTCTTATGGTCAGAGACAATTTTGGTTATCCACCATTATACAACAAACCACCTCATAACTCAGCAGGTCTGTTGGGCTGTTCCCCCACTGTGTGTGCCTGAGTTCACTCATGTGGCTGGGTTTAGCTGGAGAGTTGGCTTGGCTGCAGCCATCCAAGACGACCCTGTTGTAGATTTGGCAGCTAACTGGCACTGGCTGTTGGCCAAGGCGTGTCGGTTTTCTCCAATGTGGCCTCTTCCCCTCCAGTACACTAGACTGGCTTCTCTATGCAGTGCTCTCCAAGGGAGTGAGCCCCAGTGCATAAACACTCACCAAACCTCTGCTGTTACCATGTCTGTCCATGTCCCATTGGCCAAAGCAAGTCCAAGGCCAAGCCCAGAGTCCACGTGGAGAGGAATACACAAAGGAGTGGATAATGGGATGCAAGACGCATTGGGGGCCTTACTATAGCAAACTACTGAGGACAGCACAGTGGTGACAGTCAATTCAGTCTTAGTGGGACCCTCTACTAACTGGCCTGGAGACACTGCGGGGAACCTTCTGGTGGGATAACAGACACGTTCATCTGTTTCTTCATTCTTGTTAGATTTTGTTGACCATGTTGGATACAAGCAGGAAGCTAAACCTTTCAACAACCCTGTATATGAGGGGCAGTTTTAGGAGAAAATGGGACCATTTTGAAGCAACCCTTTTCTTGGCTATTGTGGCATTATTGAGACTAGCAAGGCAGGCTTCCCTGTTGGGAAGGGAAGAAAGAAAATGTTGACCTTTGAGAGTACAAGCAGAGAGAGGTTGGATCCTCCAAGGTTGGGAAGGAAAGTGAGATCTGCAGAGCCCTCAAACACTGGAGGTCTGTGTCTGGCTTCCTGTTAGCACCCTGGGAAGATTACGGATGTGGAGGGGGGAGTCACCGTATGGTTCTTTGAGAGAAGCCTCTATCCCCCTTGGAGTTACTCAACACTGAGGCCCTGCCCACTGTCATCCACCCACCCACCCATGGGAAACTGCCAAAAGTTTGCTTTGTGTGAGACCCCAGAACATTTGAAAGATCCAGCCTGGGGGAGAGGGAGACTCGTCAACTTCCCCTTCTGGACGGGATGGGGCCCATGAGTGAGACACAATTGGATTTAAAGGCAATGATATTCATTTTAGGTTTTGCACTCTTAAATTTGGGGGCTGGGATTCATTTTGCTACAGTCCTTTCTTGCCTATCATATTGGAAAAATATTGAAAACTGTGCTATGGAAGTCAGCACCAAGACCTCTAGACTACATGTCTTGGGGCCCCCACACAGGACTTGGCTATAGCCTGTATAGCTTCTCCATCCGCCTCCCCCCACACACCTCACCATCTCTGTTGATGCCCGGTTTTCTCCTTCTCTGTCTTTACTGTTTTTGTTTGTCATTCATCCCACAGATCCCTCTGTTGGCTCTATCTCTTGCCAAACCCTGGCTGAAGAAAGAAAGGGAAAAGAAAACCCAGGCAGGGTATAGAGAGGGCTGCACCCTGGGGTCTGGATCCAGGGCTGGTGTCTTGCAGCTCAAGTGGGCCATGAGTGAGAAGGGGTCACCTGGTCGGACACTTGGGCACCTCGCAGGGCCTGGCTGCTGGGGGCTGGCTCGTTTCTGGAGAACATCGTGGTGGTAATTCTTATCACAAGAAAAAAACCATATTCAACTAGGCCACTTCTGTGTTCAGAAACTGGATCCACTAGGCCAATTTCCTAAAGAAAAATGAGTCATAGTGAAGGCAGCTAGTAGAGAAAGACTCCCTGGGAGGGGACTGACCTTCTTGTCTGGAAGCCTATGTGCTATTTTATCTCCATTTGCCCGATGACTTGTGAGTGAGTGAGTGAGTGAGTGTGTGTGTGTGTGTGTGTGTGTGTGTGTGTGTGTGTAAGTGAGAGAATAATATGAGGAAGGGAGGAGAGGGGAAGAGAGGAGGGTATAGGAGAAGAAAAATAACATCTTGAGTGCCTACCATCTTTGTGGGCACTGTGAAAGGCTGCTCCCTCCCAAAGGTTGTCCTGACCCCCACAGATCCAGACCACATCCGTAGGACCAGCTCAATAGCTTCAACCCCTCCCCACTCTCAGGCCACCTGCCATTTCCATGCCAGCTATTTTTAGATCTCTGTCCCTTCAGCCCTTTGGCAACATGGCCCAGGCATAAAAAGACTGTTAATGAATAAATGAAAGACAGAATGAGTGAATGAATGAATGATTGCCAGCAGAATTAAGAGAAAACATCTAGAATTTGAAAAGATGTAGATTATTTTGGAGAAAAAAGGAAGGTTGCACTTGGTGTGGCCTTGGGGGCCGGCATAGCCCCGCCCTCACCGCACGAGAGCTCAGCTGGATGAAGAGGGATCATGGGGTACAGAGGGTCTCATGAAAACGGGGAGGTGGATGAAACAGTTCCTGAACTCGGATTATAAGAAGTCCCCCCACCCCTGGTGAGTAAGTGCTGCTTATGCAGAAGGGAGCCTGACTTCCTGGGCATTCTCCAATCCATCTCGCTTTTTAAAAGTCGTCCAAAACCCTCTCTTCAAGTTGGTGGAGTAAACTGATAATTAAGTAATTAAGCATCAAAAGGAGGCCTTACAGCCTTGGCACTTGTTTAGAAAAAATGTGAAGTGAAGAAATTACAATGGAGATAAAGGACAACTGATCCGGGTCTTCCTTTCAAAGGCTGTGCAGGCCCCACGGGGCTGAGGTGTGGGGCGGGCTGGGGCAGGTGTCCTGGCCAGGCCCTGGGTCTCCTGGGAGCAGGGCTTCTGAGAGCCAGCACCTCCCTGCCCCATGCACCAGCCACTGCACGTCGGGTATGGGTCGGTAGGGGCTTCCCAGGTTGGGAACCCTTCTGGACATCCCCTGGCACCTCTTCCTAGCATGTCAGTTGTCCTCAAAGTATCGAGATCAGGGATGCTTAGATGTATCAATTGTTAAATAATTTAAAACATCATTTCTTTTCCAAAATAAACATCTCTTCATGAGAAACATTCTGTGCCAGGCACTCTCCTCAGTACTGCAAATACAGCAGGGACTGAAACTAACAGAATTCTTGGCCACGTGGAGCTTGTATTTTAGTTGGAGAAGACAGGTAATAAATGAATAAGGAAAGTATCCAGAATATTACGGTGTGATAAGTGTAAAGCAGAAAGAGGGAGACAGGTGGATGTTGAGGGGTGTGATTTTTAAGTAGGAGGGTAAGGGAGACAATAAAATGATATGGAAACAGCCTTACAAAGATCCCATTTCTCATCCATGACTCAAGCCAAGTCCCCTCCCCCCACTAGCATCCTCCGGATGTCTGAGTTACTGGACAGTCTCCTCACTGTTTTCTCTGAC
Organism: Spilogale gracilis; assembly: GCA_004023965.1. Classification (NCBI taxonomy): domain Eukaryota; kingdom Metazoa; phylum Chordata; class Mammalia; order Carnivora; family Mephitidae; genus Spilogale; species Spilogale gracilis. The sequence goes on along the minus strand of PITA01022147.1, from coordinate 9,777 downwards.
TTAAGTTTTCTCCTTTCAGTCTGTCGAGCACACTCCAGCCAGATTGGCTTTGAGCCATTCAGATCAGACCAGATCCCTTCCCTGCTTAAAATCCACAATGATGGGGCACCTGGGTGGCTCAGTGGGGTAAAGCCTCTGCTTTTGGCTCAGGTCATGATCTCAGGGTCCTGGGATGGAGCCCCACATCGGGCTTTCTGCTCAGCGGGGAGCCTGCTTCCTCCTCTCTCTCTGCCTGCCTCTCTGCCTACTTGTGATCTCTCTGTATCTCTGTGTCAAATAAATAAATAAAATCTTTTAAAAAAATCCACAATGATTCCCATTCATTAGAGGTGAGGCCTCAGGGGCCTGCAGGCACGAGGCAGGGGAGGTAAGGGCTGTCAAACTAAAGAAGAGCTGGGGCCTAAAGGGACCACAGCTCCTAAGCTCTAGTCAGTAGCTATGAATACAGACCCAGTGTTGCCAGATTTTGATTTTTTTTTTAAATGAGAACTGAAATCTTGATACTTATGTGAAATCTCACTTTTGAATGTTGGCAGTCAATTAAAAAAAATTTGAACACTAACAGGTTCAGCAAGACTTGTCTCTGGGTCAATTCTGGGCTCTTGTGGCCACACGTTTGCAAATTCTGGTAGAGGGTAAAATCTGGTCCCTGTCAAAGCACTCACCATCTGCACAAACCCACCCTCCCAGCTTCCTTGGCCTCTGCCCCCACCTCCCCAAACACATATAACACTCATATTTTGGCTATAGTAAGGTGAGCATCGTTTCCCAGGTCAAACACCTTCTCTCATACTTTCTATGTCGAATGGCAAACTCCTATTCATACTACAAGACCCAGCTCAAAGTCACCTTCTTTGTAAATCCTTCCATTGTCCTCCAGACAGTGATCCTTCCTCCTTCCTCATGACTTTCATAGCATTAGGCCCATGTGCTTGCTGATAGATATACAGATTGAATGGTAAATCATTGACATGTCTGGCTCTCTCTCTGATTTTCTTGAAGCAGAGATAGCTTTTTACATTCCAAGAAAAGATGCTCAGTAGATGGATGGGAGGGCAGAAAAGCATGCGGTTAGGAGCTCAGGCTCTGGACACAGAAAGAGCCTGCTAAAATTTTAGCCCCACCATTTCCACGTCTGGGACAGACTCTGCTTATCTGTAAAATGAGTACAATGCTTTAAAAGAGCATATTCCTGGAAAATATCTGGCACAGAGTCAGCTCTCAGTAAATGCTCAGAAAAGATCAAAAGGAAGAGAAACCAATTTCTAAGTGTGGATATGGAGGAGACAGAGCTCCATGATGCATGGAACCCAGGGGCCACGTGTTAATACCTCAGTGGAGCCGGAATGCCAGGGGGATGAATCCCAGGCACCATTAGGACCCCTCTTTTTGTACCAGACTTCATGGTCCTTGTCTCAGACCCCTCTCCACTCCCTGCCAGAGCACAGTATTTCAGTAGCTTTAAACATATTTCTTTGTAAAACTGGGATCCTCTATTCTGTGACTAACACTAACAACACAAACTTTGGAGTCTTAACACTTCCAAATGTTACTGCTGGTCTCGGATCTTGGCAACAATCCCTTGGAATAATCAGGGCTGGATTTTCATATATCCACTGTAAAGATGAGGAGCCCAGGGTCCATAAAGTATAAACACTTATCTAAAATCACCCAGCCAAGTTCAGTGGTGGAAGTGACTGGAAAATACCATTGACATCCTCTGGCTTTCCGTGTATTTGCCATATCATGGCGGGTTCTTACACGGCCCTTGCCTCAATATCCTTCATTTGACAGATGTGGCTGGACACCAGCACAGCAGTGGGTGACAAGCAATGTCCCTGTCCCCACGGAGCTCCCGGTCACATCAAAGGTGGCTGGATGCAGTTCCGACCCTGTAGTCCGCATCATTGAACCAATGGCTGAATTCACGAGAAAATTCAACTTATTTCCTGAACATGACTTGCCTTGAGAGTGGAAGAAGGATGGATATTTGTGGTGTAGATACTTTGGGAATGTATTGGCTTTCCTGGGGCCATCATAAGAAATCACCACAAACTTGGCAGCTTAAGTCAAACAAAGTGTATTCCTTTGTAGTACAGGGAGTCTGAAGTCCAAACTCAAGGTGTTGGCTGGATTGAAGGATAATCTGTGTTCCCTCCAGCTCCCCACTCCCACCCCATGCCTCTTCCTCCCTGCTTCTGGCGACCGCTGGCTCTCCTGGGCTTGCGGGCACACCATTCCCACGGTGTGGTGCAGGGTGTTGAAATTACATCTGGAAAGATTATACTCCATATTCTTGGTTCAGTAGGTCAGTGTTTACCAGTGGAGGCTTTGCAGAGCACCCCTGGGGGTGACGAGAGGGCCAGGACCAGATTTCTGGGCACGGAGCACCTCCAAGTTGAAATCAAGGGTTCTGGACAATGGGAGCAGCCTAGCAGGACCCAGGGGTCAATGGGGGTGAATCTTATTTCTTCCAAGATAATGCATGCCAAAGGAAAGGAGAGAATGGACAGCGACCAGCCTTGGATGTGGTGGCAGCCTCTGGAAATCATCCTACTGGAAATACCTTCATGAACCTCCATAACCTTGCTCCAGTGGAAGCTAAGTAAGTCACATGACCATTTGTGGGACACTAACTTCAGAAAACTCAGACAGGTCCAATCCACTGCGTTCTAGATCCTGCACCTTCTTTTCTAAAGTGGGTTGCACAGAGGTGACAAAGCCAGGTTTGAAGTCCAGCTACCAACCCTGCCACTTAAAGTGGGCCTTTTGGGAAAGTTACTCCCCACTTCCTGAGCCATGGCCTCCTTGTGTGTAATATGATGAGTTATGGTAATACCTCTTTAACAAGATTATGGTCATAATTAAATGAGAAAATCAATGTATAGTTCTTAGCACAGTGTCTGGCTGGTGGAAATATTCAATATATTTTAGCTATTTATTGCTTTTAATTCAGTTCCCATTTTCTTGTGAAGGACTTTCCTTTTTATGACCCTGATAGGGTTCTCTGTCCCGCTGAGAAATAAGTCTTGAGATGTTGATATTAGGGTTCTGCTTAGTTGGTTTTGCTTTCTGTTTATCCACGCAAAGTGTCCTTTTATAACCATGCTGGGTTGGTTCTTAGCTTTTAAAATAATGACTGCATGTTTAAAACAATGCCTACTCAGTATAAGTAATTCCAGTGGTGTCAAAGTAGGAAGAAGGAAGTAAAAGAAATCCCTCGGAGTCTTCATACCTAAAAATAGCCACTGTGAACATGAATTGTCTCATTCCAGACAGCTCTCCAATAGATGCCCAGAAAGACAGAGGAACTGCAATACAGTTATAGTATACTGGTAATCGAACCAAAAGTTACTAAATTAAAAGTTCTGTAATTTAACAGAAGAAAAACACAAATGAAGTGAAACTGGAGGACCATGAAGTGTATCACTCCTTTTAAAAGCCCTCTGTGGTGAAGGAAAAAATATATTGGCAGAGGAAGGAATCAGTGCTACTTTTAACTTCATATTTTAATTTTGGACTGTGCGGCGGGACTCAGGAAGATGACATCTGCTAAGGAAGATGGCAAACTGTTGGCATCAGTGTACCCCACCCCGTGTCCCAAACCTGTTGAGTTTTTAAATGACATCTTTAATCTTGCCTGACCATGTATCCATTTGTGCTTTCTTCTGCACCACTCCAACTCAGACTGTGGGGTCTAGAATCTTTAATTCAATAGACTGAGTTCACGTGGTTATTTAGCAAAGCCAAACTCCTCTCTCTCTCCTCAGTCTCTCCTTTGCTGTGTCTGCACTGGCAACATTGTTGCTATTATACCATTGTTTTAAATGAGCTAATTTATTTCTGATCTATTTCACCAAGTATGAAGTAAATGTTCCTAAAGGACATTTGTCCTGTTTCCTTTCAGCCCAGTGACAGGAAGGAAGGTACTAGAATTATAGTTCCGTCACTTCAAGCCTCTATGAACATTCCTCTATTTTCTTGTTGATGTTTAATGCCCTGGTGGAGTGTCTGAAGCCACGCCACCTCAATTTTTTCCATTGTCTGTAGCATGCCTTTTTCCAGGAAGAGAATATGCACTTCCACTCTGCATGTTGTGTTTTCCTTCTGGTTTCGGGAAATTGTCTCTTGAATATATTTGCATTTCTTTTCTTTCTGTATTTGTTGAGTTCTCTACTTCAAGGATGTGAGTGATCTTAACATTGGCTTACTTCACTCTCCCTGTTTCCCTGCTACCTGCCTTAAATGCTTTAATCTCATGGTTTTATTTCTCTATTTAAAATGCAATTATGTTGAGACTTGCTTCTGTGTTAGTAAATCAATTTTCAGCTCTGTCTATTTTATTCTTTGATGCTTCTCAATTACCAATTCTGCATGAATATTATTTGGTCTCAATTCGTCTTTTCAGCCCTCTGATCCTCCCCAGATGCCTCATTCCTTGGAAACCTCATTTTGTCTTTGAATTCCCGTTTGGTTGACATCATGTTCTGGTGGGGTTCTTTGCCAGGAATACCTGGGTGGTATTTCCCTGTTCCTTCTGTCATTTCCTTCCAGACAGGTTTCCACATCCCCAGTGTCTATCCCAAGCTTCTTCCTGTCTCTCCCCTTCCCCCAAAGTACATTTGCAGTGTTATTACTGTTTTCTGGTTTGGTTCTCATTTTCCACTTGCTGCAAGAGACTAAGGCTGAAGTTTCCCTCTTGCCAGACCTTCCAAGCAACAGCCTGAGGGCTGGAATTTTGTGGTACAGGACCAGGTGGGCTGGCAAATGGAGCGCAGGTGGAGGTAAGTGCTTTCCCAGAACAACCAGAGTCTATTCTCTTCCTGGAGGTCAGCAATTGACGCTCTGCCAGCGTCCACTCTCTACCCTGGAGCTATTTTAGTGGGTAGCCCTGCCCTAAAATTGTTCCCCTATTCAAAGGAGTGATGTGAGTCTTTGTCCCCATCAAAAGCATCACTGCATGTTTTTACTTCTCTCATCTCACTCACCTCTCTCTCCCTGCAACCTAGGTCACTAGCCGGTGAGCCAGAGCATGATCAGACCTCCCTCACCTCTCCACTCATCTCATTGCTTTAGAACTTTTCCTGAGGATACATGGTTTCCGTGCCCTTGCCAGAACACCACTGGGGCATGGGGCAGAAGTGAGAAGTCAGGAGTCTTCCTGATTTAAAAGGTTTTTCTCTTTACTTGGTGAAGCATTGTATAGATTACAGCATTCTGAAAGTCTCCTTCTTTTCATTCTTCTTGATTGCTTTTCCAGTTTTTTTTTTTTAAGATTTTATTTATTTGACAGAGAGAAACACAGCCAGAGAGGGAACACAAGCAGGGGGAGTGAGAGAGGGAGAAGCAGGCTTCCTGACGAGCAGGGAGCCCGATGTGGGACTCCATCCCGGGTCTCCAGGATCATGACCTGAGCCGAAGGCAGTCGTTCAACCAACTAAGCCACCCAGGTGCCCCATTTTCCAGTTATTTTTAATGTTGTTTATCTATTCCATTAGTACCGAGGAAGAGATTCTGTAATCATTTTCCCCTCTTTTTCCAGAAGATCCTTTAATAAGGATTTTGTATTTCAAGTAAAAGGTGATCAACGCTTACCATAGTTCAAAATGCATGGCTGTAAGTCCCAGAAAACTCAAAATACTCTTAAAAATAAGAACATAATTGGAAGATCACACTACATGATTTCTGGATTTACCAGAAAACTGTATTAATCAAGACAGTGTGGCATTATTGCCAGGAACAGACATATAGATAGAAGAACAGAATAGAGTCCAGAAATAGATATGCTTTGTGTCAAAAAACAAAGAGATAAGAGGAAAGCGAGATGGTGGTGGAGGAGGAGTAGACCTAGACATCATCAGGTTCCAGGAGTTCAGCTACATAGTTATCAAACCAGCTGGAACAGCTACAAACTTAACAGGAGATCAGAGAAGAAGAGCGGCAATTCTAGGAACAGAAAAGTGACCATCTTTGGGAAGGTAGGACATGTGGAGAAGTGAATCTGAGGCCACATTTGGGAAGACGGACGCTGGGGAGAGGGGCTGGCTCCTGGGCAGCAGTAGAGCCTTTAGAAGTCTGCTCCACTGAGGGCTGTCGCCCCAGAGGCTATGCCTGCGGAGGAACCCTCGCTGGGACACTGTGGTCTCAGGACCCGCGGGGTCACAGAAGGACCCGGGTGCCTGAGCATGGCAGAACCCCAGGTATTGGAGCGGGGAAGCTGGCTGCAGAGACGGAGCCCAGGAGTGGGCCCTCATCTTGGGGCTACCTTAAATCATAATAGGAGGTACAGTTGGGTCACTATCCTTCGAGCAGGGACCCCACAAGCGGCAGCAGAGGGACTCACCTTCCTCTCGCGGGAGGGGCGGCGTGGGATTGCGCTGCAGGAACCTGCTGGGTTTGGAGACGCCAAATGAGGCTGAGGCCAGAGTCCGAAACACTAAGTCACAGGCGGGGTGACACGGAGCACGGCCAGAGACTCGGGAGACGGGTGTGACTGCTCTTCTCTGGGGGTGCACTGAGGAGGGGGCCCCCCAGCTCTCCCCTGGGCCGCCATCTTCATGCTAGTCCTCCAAAGCTGTAGGGAAAGCATTCAGGGAACAAAAGCTCCCTAGCGAATGAACCCCAGCTGATTGCTTTAGCCTGGCCCCTGGCAAGGGCGGGGCAGTTCTCCCTTGGGCACAGACACCTGGGAATCATTAAAACAGGCCCCTCCCCCAGAAGATCAGTGCCAACATCCAGCTGAGACCAAGCTCACCCATCAGTGAGAACTTCGGAACTCCAGAGCCAGAGGAACACAACAGGTAGAATTCATGGGGTTTTTTTTGCATGATTCTTTAGTCTCTCAAATGTAACCATTTTTTTAATTTTATTTTTTCTTATTCTATTTAAAATTTTTTTCTCTTTCCTATTTTAACATTTTTAAAACTATTTTATCTTAGCAATATTTTTTTTAAATCTTTTTAAGGGGTGTCTGGTAGCTCAGTCATTGGGAGTCAGCTTTTGGCTCCCAGGATCAAGCCCTGCATTGGGATCCCTGCTCAGTGGGAAGCCTGCTTCTCCCTCTCTCACCCCTCCCTGCTTGCATTCCTTCTCTAGATGTGTTTCTGTCAAATAAATAAATAAAATATTTTTAAAAATCTTTTAAAATTTTCATTGTTATAGTCATATTCTATCCCTTTATTGTATTTAAGCCCATTTTTTGTACACATAAAGGTTTTTCTTTCTTTAAAATTTTGGGATACAGTTTCTTCTACTAGATCAAAATATACCCTAAATCTCATGCATGGCTTTGTTCTAGTCTCCAGCCTCATCACATTCTTTTCTTTTATTTTTTTCTCTTTTCAACTAACCTCTTATCAATTCCTTTTTAGAATCCTTTTTAATTTTCATCTTTACAGTCATATTCCCACCCTTAATCATGTATACCCTTATTTTTTACATATATAAGTTTTACTTTCTTTAAAAATTTGGGAGGCAGTTTCTTCTAACAGACCAAAATACACCCAAAATCAAGTGTGTGGCTCTGTTCTATTCATTAGTCTAATCATATATTTTAGAGAGACAGATAGATATAGATAGATATAGAGATAGCCATAGCTATAGATACAGATTTTTTTCTCCTTCTCCCCTCAGTTTCAGTTTTCAGTCTCTTCTGATTTGGTTAGTGTATATTTTTCTGGGTCATCACTTTTAGTATTTTGTTCTAACATTCATCTATTTTTAGCTGGATAAAATGACAAGGTGAAAAAACTCACCTCAAAAAAAAAGAACAAGAAGAAATACTGACAGCTAGGGACCTAATCAATAGGGACATTAGTAATATGTCAGAACTAGAGTTCAGAATGACCATTATCAAGGTGCTAGCTGGGCTTGGAAAAAACATAGAAGATACTAAACAATCCCTTTCTAGAGAAATAAAATCCCTTTCTGGAGAAGTAAAAGAACTAAAATCTAACCAACTTGAAATCAAAAGAGCTATTAATGAGGTCCAATAAAAAATGGAGGCTCTTACTGCTAGGATAAATGAGGCAGAAGAGAGAATTAGTGATCTAGAAGACCAAATGATGAAATATAAGGAAGCTGAGAAAAACAGTGACAAACAACTACTGGACCACGAGGGGAGGATTCAAGAGAGAAGTGATACCATGAAACAAAACAATATTAGAATAATTGGAATCTCAGAAGAAGAAGAAAGAGAGGGGCCGAAGGTATATTGGAACAAATTATAGCAGAGAATTTCCCTAATTTGGTGAAGGTAACAAGCATCAAAATCCAGGAGGCACAGAGAAACCCCTCAAAATCAATAAAAATAGGTCCACAACTGTCATCTAATAGTAAAACTTACAAGTCCCAGTGATAAAGAGAAAATCCTGAAAGCAGCTCAAGCAAAGTCTGTAACATACAATGGCAGAAGTATTATATTGGCAGCAGACCCATCTACAGAGACCCGGCAGACCAGAAAGAACTGGCATGATATATTCAGAGAACTAAATGAGAAAAATACACAGCCAAGATACTATATCCAGCTAGGCTGTAATTGAAAATAGAGGGAGAGAGAAAAAACTTCCAGAACAGTCAAAAATTAAAAGAATTTTCAAACACCAAGCTAGCCCTACAGGAAATGTTGAAAGGGGTCCTCTAAGCAAAGAGAGAGCCTAAAAGTAACAGAGCAGAAAGGGAGACAATAAACACTAACAGTCACCTTAGAGGCAATACAATGACACTAAATTCATATTTTTCAATAGTTACCCTGAATGTAAATGGGCTCAGTGCCCCAAACAAAAGACACAGGGTATCAGAATGGATTAAAAAAAATAACAAGACCTATCGATATGCTGTCCCCAATAAACTCTTTTTAGACCCAAAGACACCTCTAAATTTAAAGTGAAGGGTAGAAAACAATTTATCAAGCTAATGGACATCAAAAGAAATCTAGGGTGGCAATCCTTATACCAAACAAATTAGATTTTAAGCCAAAGTCTATAATAAGAGATGAAGAAGGATACTATATCATACTTAAAGGGTCTGTCTGACAAAAAGAACTAACAATTTTAAATATCTATGCCCCTAACATGGGAGCAGTCAATTATATAAACCAATTCATAACTAAATCAAAGAAACACATTGACAGTAATACAATGATAGCAGGGGACTTTAACACCCCCCTCACTGAAATGGACAGATCATTTAAGCAAAAGATCAACAAGGAAATAAGGGCATTAAATGACACATTGTACCAGATGGACATCATAGAAATATTCAGAACATTCCATCCCAAAACAACAGAATACACATTCTTCTCCAGCGCACATGGAACAGTCTCCAGAATAGATCACATCCTAGGTCACAAAGCAGGTCTCAAATGGTACCAAAAGACTGGGATCATTCCCTGCATATTTTCAGACCACAACGCTTTGAAAGTAGAATATAACCACAAGAGGAAAGTTGGAAAGAACTCAAATGCATGGAGTCTAAAGAGGATCCTACTAAAGAATGAATGGGTCAATGAAGAAATAAAGAATTTGAAAAATTCATGGAAACAAATGAAAATAAAAACACACCTGTTCAAAATCTTTGAGACACAGCAAAGGCAGTCCTGAGAGGAAAGTACATAGCAATACAAGCCTTTTTCAGGAAACAAGAAAGGGGAGCGCCTGGGTGGCTCAGTTGGTTAAGCGACTGCCTTCAGCTCAGGTCATGATCCCAGAGACCCAGGATTGAGCCCCACATTGGGCTGCCTGCTTGGCAGGAAGCCTGCTTCTCCCTCTCTCACTCCCC
>PITA01022146.1:0-31046 GCA_004023965.1 Spilogale gracilis | reverse complement strand
GACGAGCGCCAGGAGCGGTGCTTTTCAGGGAGTCTCCAGGCGCGCCAAATAGTGACAATTGCCCGGGACTAAAGATCTGTGGGGCGCTCCACTCAGGTTAGTCCCCTCCAGTGGCTGGCAGGTCGCTGGTGTTCGGAGCTACTGTGGACATGACGTCATCGGTTTCGAGGCCACCACGGAGCTCAGGGGAGGGCGGTGGTAACAGTGCTGCTCACGGCAGCTCAAAGCTCACTGTCCCTACTGGGATGGAGCCATCTTTCTTGAGTGAACGCTCTTCCGGTTGTTGCCCCGCTTGGATTAATTCATGCACAGCTCCGAAACCAGTTCATTAGACAGGATTTGCCCGTGTTCTCGTTGCCCGTGTGCTGGAGTGGATTTTCACAGGCCCCGCCTCCACCATCCCAGAAATGCCTCCTAGTATATGCTACATATTAAAATAAGTTTCACTCCAGTGTATCCGACAGCACATTATTTCTCCTGTTTCCCTTTTTGTTCTGGAAGGAAACTAGTATAGGCACGGTCTGCATATTGGGAGAACTACCTGTAAAGGAGGCTTCCCGTGGCCACTCAAAGCAGGGTTCCAGTATAAGGAAGAAAGGGTTCGTGACCATTGGCAAGAGAATTGCAGTCCCTCCCACGCTAAACCCACGCTGAACCAGGGAGCCCACCCGGTGTCCTCACGTGGTAGTGCTGACAAAAAGGAGTGGACAGAGAACTACTGAGGCTCTTACTTTAGATGGGGTGACACAGTGCCTCAATGAGGAGGTGGCATTTAAGGAGAGAGGGGAAGGGTGACAAGACCTGGGAAAAGCACCTAAGGCAGCAAGAAGTCCAGCTGCAAAGACCCCTGAAGGGCTTGGGTGGGCATGCGCAGGAAAGCAGGAGGCCAGGGTGGCTGCAGTGCAGGGACGGGGGGAGGGGAACGCTGGGGGTCCCGAGTGTGCTGGACACATGCGCAGTCTTAGCAACTGCCCCTGCCGTGACTGCACTTGTCACTCTTTCCTGGCTGAATGGTTTAAATGTTTGAAATCATTCAAAGTGTTTAAAACATTTTTTAAGATTTTATTTTTTTTAAAGATTTTATTTATTTGAGAGAGAGAAACACAGCAAGAGAGGGAACACAAGCAGGCGGAGTGAGAGAGGGAGAAGCAGGCTTCCCGCCAAGCAGGGAGCCCGATGTGGGGCTCGATCCAAGGTCTCCCGGATCATGACCTGAGCCTAAGGCAGTTGCTCAACCAACTGAGCCACCCAGGCGCCCCAAAGATTTTATTTGTCAAAGACAGAGAGAGCACAAACGGGGGGAGGCAGGCAGAGGGAGGAGAGGGCTCCCCACTGAGCAAAGAGCCCGGTATGAGGCCCAACCCCAGGAATTGGGATCCTAACCTGAGCTGAAGGTAGAGGTAACTGACTGGGCCACCAAGGTGCCCCAGTTTCAAAGAGTTGAAAGGCAAATTGATAGAGCCCTCTACTGAATGCATAAGCAACTTCTCCTAGAAGCCTTATGCGCTAGTCTTGAGCCATGGAAGGAATCTTGCTGTACTTGGAGATGAAAGGGGGCCTCACCAGGCACTTTATGAAACTTCAGAAAGCCTAAGGTCACCAAATTGGATTCAGGGTGTGCCAGTAGGGGGAGCTCTCATGCGCTACCCCGCTCATCCATTGCAGACCCATAGGAGACATTTACCAGGCAAGTCCATAGTACTTCAGCTGCTCCCTTACTACCCCAGCGGGAGGAAGAAAGGTTTTCCTCTTCCTCCAGCAGCAACCCAGACAATGAGGGACACTCACAGCTCAGCCAATGAGAGGCCGCTATACTTTCTAATCCCAGTTTCCTGCAGTGGACATTTTCTTATAGCAGCCTTCCCAAAACCCATTCTCCTCTAATAAAACAGCCTTCTTCTCCTTTTTCTCTGGACTTGCCTATGGTTTTGCTGTAACTTGTTTGCTCTGTATTGCCATTCTCTTTTTTCCCCCAAATACATGCGTTTTGTAGGCAATATATCTGATGACTTTGTTTTAAGATTTTATTAATTAATTAGAGAAAGAGTGAGCATATGAGCAGGGGAAGGGTCAGTGGGTTAGGGAGTTGCATACTCCCCATTGACCATGGATGAAATTGGGCTTTTTTCCAGGACCCTGAGATCATGACCAAGCCAAGGCCAAATGCTTGACCAACTTTGCCACGTCGTTGCCCCGACAGATTTGTTTTAAGGTTCACAACTTCTTTGCCTGGGAAGGCAAAGTTCTGGCACTTGTCAGTCTGTAGATCTCAGTTTTGTAAGGAATCCAGTTCCCTTTTGTGAAGCAGGGCCTCGGTGCTGTACCGTTCTCAGGAGCACACGCCACGGAGTGAGGGACACCGGGTTTCAGTGCGGCTTCAGCTCCCAGCCAGCTGTCTGACCTGGAGGAAGGACAGGCTCTCTGGGGGCTCAGGTTCCTCAGGTGTTAAGGGGAAATCGTGACCTCTGCCTCATAAGGTGGCTGTGGGGTTGTGGCGAGGAGGACGGTAAGAAGACAAAGCCCCTCCTGGCATGTTTGAGGTGCTCTGGAAAGGTTCTTCTCAGGATCGGTGCTGCCTATAGGAGACAGGCATGACCCAGTACCTCGGAGAGGATACAAGCTCCGGGACAGAGAGAAGTTCACGATGGGTCATTCACTGATGGTCATTGATCTCATTTGGAGAACACACGGAGAGCAGATCCCACCCTCTGGGCGAGGGATTTGCTGGGGGACCAAAGTTTAGCCCTGTCTGATGGGGTAGCCCTTCATGGGAGCTGAAAGGCTGAGGGACAGGCTGAGGCAGAGGAAGCTAGGCCCTCCCTCCCCTGGGAGCTTCTGTCAGGGAGGGAGGGTGAGCAGATGCATGGTCCCAGATCCAAGGTCAGATGACAAATAAGGACCAATGGCAGACTGTGGTCCAGGAGTAGTCTGGGAGCGGCACTGGAGGAGTGGAAAGATCTTGGCTTCAAGCTAGACCTGGCCTGAGTGGGGCTCTATGTCCATCATTATTTGTTCATGACCTGGGGCTATGTACCTCACCTCCTTGTGTTTCCACATCCCCTCCTGCAAATTGAGGCTCCTGAGAGCATCAACCTCCCAGGCTGTTTTGGAGGATAAAAAATAATTCATTCGATATATTCTAGGAACCATCTAATTGCAAGACACTTATCTAGGTGTGAAAGAACAGTGAACAGGACACTCTTTTCATGGTTCTTCCATTCCAGGTGAGAGATAAAGACACTAGGAATGCAGAGAGACTGTCACATGATGTATGTCCATTGAAAAAAGTTGAAGTCAAGTGAAGAGAAAGAACACAAGTAGATGGTCCTTTGAATTTGGTGGTCAGGGAAGGCCTCTGTGAAGGGAAGACATCTAACCTGAATCAGATGGAAGAGACTTGTGTTGTGAAAGTTTCAGATTTGTGCAGACTATCCTCTTTCTCAAGGTGAGAGCAAAAGAAAAGGCGTGAGTTTCAGTTAAGTCTTTGGAGGGGTTCCAACTCATGCATGTGGATTGTGGCCTGAGTGTGTTCTTTCCTTCTTGAATGTGTGAGTTGCTCTGGTGTCCAATGAGGAGATGCCAACCTCACGGGACAGTTCAGTGAGTCCCTACCATTGCATAAGGTCATTTCCTTATAAGAAAACCATGAGACCCATATACGTTTATACATACACACATACACATACACATTCACACACACACATATGCTGAGAGTTTCTAGAAAATAAATATGAAGATGCCTTCTCTGGGATTGTTCATAGTTCTGGAATTCCTTATTTAATCTAATTATATTTAATACCATTAGTCTCTGGAAATCAATATGGAAGTTTCTCAAAAGGCTAAAACTAGAAATACCCTACCTTCCAGAAATTGCACTATTTTTCAAATTCCAATCACTACAGTCTGATCAGCAGAAAGCTGACCACGGGCACAAAAAGAAAAGCCAAGGTTCAGCGTGTTCCAGTGTTCTCTGAAAGAAAGATGATCTCATTGCATGGATGACAACAGGAAAAGGAATGACCAATATTTTTGTAAGTCTGTCCTACTCAAGGTTGCCAACTTGCCAGGACCCAAGAATTAAGTTCTTTTACAACTTTCCCACTCTTTTCTACGTTATGGAAGGGAAAGGAATGAGTAGAAAGGGATGTCATGTCCAACCTCCCCGCTAAGACTCAGTTTGGCGGCCAGCTTTTTGTCCCCACGTTCTCCAACCCCTGTGAGACACTATTTCACAGCCATATTCTTAGCTCCGCAAAATGGTTCCCTGACCCTGGCCCAGGACCCCAAGGCCGGTGGTACACAACAACAGGCTGTGGTCAATGAAGAAGAGATGCCGAGAAAACGTGGAACCTAAGCTTCCTACAAGCCTTGAACAGGACCCCAGAAATGCCTGTATCCACCTTAAAAGAACAGTGAGCAATTCGCCGAGACAACGTGGACACCTTCCACTGGTTAAAGACCCTTCCAACAAGTCAGGCACAGGCTTGGAAAAGAGTACCCATCCCATCCAGTCCAAGCACCCAGTGCCCTGTTCCCCCAATACAGTAGCAAGACTGGCCAGAAAGGCCCTGGCTTCCCAGGTGGAGACAGTACAGAAGAGACCATGGATGTCTGCAGCAATGCCCAACAACAGGAAACTTCCCTCAGCTCAGAACCGGACCAGTTAAAAACTCCTTTGGCAAACGTCAAAGAGGGAAGTGTAAGAGGTGGGAGGCAAAGACAAAGGTCTGAAGGTTTGAGCACAGAAAATCTACTCAGACTGGCTCACTCCTCTTTCCAAGTTCCGAGGTGAGCGTGGGAGGGGAAGGAGCAGGGATCATTCCTTTGTTAGCAGAGGGGAAGCACTTCACAGAGGGCTGATGGCTGGGGCCCGGGCAGGCATGGGGGTCGCGATGATCAGCCCATCCCAACCACAAATGCCACCTGCCCAGCGGGCCCCCGTGGGTACCCTAGTGGGTAGGAACCCAGAAGACTCGATCTTAGTGGCTCCAGTAGGTGAGAGCTGAGTCCGGTGCAGGGCCGCCACCTGCCCTGGGCCAGGCAGAAGTGCATGGTTAGGGATAAGAAAATGGGGTCTGACTGGGATACCTTGGGCGATTCCTGGCACCTGGGGGCCAAGACCACCTCTCTGGGGCTAAGCAAGCAGCAAATAAGTGTCTCAAATTTCCATGTTTGGGTATGTATAATGAAGTCCCTATAAAAGGCAAAGGTACAAGTGAGCAAATAGAAGATACCTGTGAATATTTTTGTCAAAATAAGAGGTATAATAGAGATGAATGATTCCTTCTAAATCCACTGGAGAACCAAGGCATGAAGTACATACAGGTCCTGGAAGTCCCACCTCAAGTCTACGTAAGGACCAGAAAGCTTCAATGAACTGGCTCCAGTTATCTCTTGTCGCTTCAAGGTGAAGATGTGGGCAAACCCTAGCCAAAGTCTCATCCTGTGACTGGCTGGATGACCACCCAATGTGAATGGTCAAATTGTCAAGTCTCAAGGCGTTTAGGTTAGGGCACTGATAAGTAGTGGCTGGGATCCTCAAACCCGGAGTGGGACCCAGATGCACAGTCTGATGACGCTGGGGAACTTGAATGGCTGGCATCCTCAAACCTGGAGTGGGACCCAGATGCACAGTCTGATGACGCTGGGGAACTTGAATGGCTAAATTCTGTGAGATGATTTGCCAGTAGAAGCAAATCTTCCTCCTGTCTAAGGAGGTTATTTAATGTTGGCCAGAAGAGGCAGTGATTGTCTTGCCTGAGGTAGCAGCCTTGCAAGGCCCCACTGACCTGCCCCCAGAAGCTACACCCACTGCCTCCCCTTTCTTCCATAGCCCTTGAAAGGTCTCATATTCACACAGGCCAAATAGTATAAAGAAAAGTGTGGCACTTACAGAGATGCAAAGTCACCCAGAGATCTCCATCATGTTCAAATCCACTTACCCAAATAGTGGGAGATTTGCATGAAAATAGTAATGCATGAGGTATGGAGGTATAAGGAAAATAGAGTTGAATCAGAGCGCATTTACGATGCAGGCATAGTAAGCCCAGACTCTGGATGAAATGCTTTTGCCTCGGGGTTAGGCAAGCCTCTTGTCTTTTGCTTCATTGCTATCTTGGTTTGTTCAGGCTGCTCTAAGGAAACTACTCCAGACTGGGTAGAGTAAGCAACAAACATAACTTATCACAGATCTGGAGTCTGGGAAGTCCAAGATCAAAGCATCAGCAGGTCTGGTGTCTGGCGAGGGCCCGTTTCCCAGATCACAGCCTGCTATATTTCTGGCTGTGTCCTCACATGTTGGAAGGGGCAAGGGAACTCTCTGGGTTCTCCTTCATAAGGGCATTAATGCCACTTATGCGGGCTCCACCCCAGTGACCTCGTCATGTCCCAGAGGTCTCAAATTCTAATACTATCGAATCAGCATTAGGATTTCAACATGAATTGGTGGGAGAGACCCCTGAAACATTTAGTCTGCTGCCCTTGGTTTACTGGGAAAGTGCTTAAGGACTTAAGGAGAAATGCAAAACCTTTCCTGATGTACTACAAAAGAAGAAATTCAAAGTCTTAAGGAGATTGGAACATTAGAGTTAATTTCTCACAGGAGATGGTGTTCACTCACTTGGGGAGGTCTACAGGATACTTTCACCACGTCTGTGGTAAATTGCTTTGTAAGGATAGCCCAGACATCTCTGAGGAGCTCCAGGGTGGCATTCCTCTTCTCTGTTGGTCAGAAATCACTGTGGGCTTGCCCTCGAGGAAGCATCATGTTACACTGCCAAATGTTTATGCTGTTCCTCATTACTGCAAACTTTCCCCAGTGGCCCTGTGGCCAATTACTGGGGTGACGACGCATGGTAGAAAGTTAGTAATTCAAATTCTAAGAGATGACTTGACACTGGCTCTGAACTGACACTAATATTTGGGAACCAAAACTTCATGGATTATAGAAAGGGCTCATGGAAATCATGCAAAAACAGAAATGGTTTTACCTCATGTCCATCTCAGTGCTTGGTCCCTGAACCCACTGTCTGGTTATTAATTTCCTCTAATTCAGACTGTATAATTAGAATAGTCAGAAGATGATAGAATTCCGTGTTGGCTCTCTGCCCTCTCAAATGAAGGCCGCTATGGTCGGAAAGACCAAGTAGAAACCAGGAGAACTAGCTACCTGTAAAGAGAGTAAAAGAAAATATAACATTTCATCCCAGAGGGGATGGCCTGACCGTGCAACATCGAGATATGAAAGGTGCAGGTGCTGATCCTTGGACATCCCTTGCAACCTACCTCTAAATATGGTCCAGAAACAGACACACTTTGGAGAAGGACAGGGGATTATAATAATCCTCACCATATGAGTATTCCAATTACAGCTGCTTGTGTGCACGTGCTTTTGTTGTTTTAGCAATCAAACATCTGCCAAGGCACCTGATACATGGTCTTGACGGGGAAAGTGCTTTCTCCCCTCCCAGTAAATACCACCAGATTTTGGCTTCAGCTTGAAAGGCCGGCAATAAGCCACTTCTCACCTCAGGGGCTGATTGTAACATGGAACTCATTGGCGTGTGGCACCCATCAACGAGTGACCTGAAATCCTGCTAGCTTGGAGTGGGGCCCAGAACAAGAAAAAGTTCTCTGATCTGCATCTATGGCCTCGTGTACGTTCCCGGTGACCAGCTGACCAGAAAAGAAGGAACATCGTGAGTGATTTCCAGTTCTTATTTCCCAATACGCAGGCCCAATTTATTTTAGACTTCTATTCCTGAATGTCCATCAACACATGTTTAGCAGCTTAGGAGAAGGCAAATATATTCTCAAATAGTTCTGTAGCCGAGAAGTCCAGGCAGGCTCGATTGGGTTCCCTCCATGCCCGGGTCACACGGAATTGAAGTCAAGGTGTTGACTATGCTGTGTCATTAACTGGAGATTCACGGAGAGAACTTAGTTACAAGTCCTTTCATGTTATGGCAGGTCTAGTTTCTTAAGGCTGTAGGACTGAGGTCCCCATTTCCTTGCTGTCTATCGGCTGAGGCCACACTGAGCTCCTAGGACCACCCTCATGCCTCCCTAGGGGCGCCCCTCCATCTTCCAAGCAATAAGGGTGCACCATGGTCATGGAAGCAGGGATGCAGATTGCGCATGGACCATAAACATGAACTTGCCCTCAGCAAGACTGATGGTGTTGCAGATCCTGCTGACTGCTCCATCTGCCACGAGCACAGACCAACACTGCGCACCTGATATGGCACCCTACCCCCAAGTGGTCAGTCAGATAACTGCCAGTGGCAGATTGATGATTTTGGTCTGCTTCAAATAAAATTGGGGAGAGGGCAGCTCTTTGTACACGAATACACCTTTATTCTGGATAGGGATTTTCTTTCTCCCCCATGGTACTTTTTAGAACACCATGTGTGGACTTAGAAAATGCCTTCCCCACATCATGGAATTGCACACTGCATCACTTATAAACACAGAACTTGCTTCCCAGGTAAGATGCTCAAGGATCTCTCTGCTATCATGTTTCCCATCATCCTGAAGTGATGGTTCAGTTGAACTGTGGAATGATCTTCTGAAGCCTCCCTCCATTATGGCAGTGGTGGTGGCAGTGCCTTGTGGGGTGGGGACAACAGAAACTAGGAAGTGGGGTGCTCTATCGATGGAGCTGTTTCTGTGAGAGACACAACTTACATCTGCAGCAGGTGGAGGGTAACAAACAGCATGAAGACCTCTCCTCCTTATTGCTGCTTAGGTATCCAGGAGCAAAATTTTCTTTCCCTTCCCCACAATGTTAGGAGCAGCAAGTAGAGAAATATTTTCAACCCGTGACCTCACTGACTCTTCAAATGCAAATTGAGACTGCCCAAATGACCATGCCAGATGCCCACCCCTCTCAACCAATCCCAAATTGAGGTTCCTCTGTGGTGTGGAGACGTGGAACGTGACTGTCAAAGGAAGCTGGATTGCCAATACACAGGTTCTAACAGGGAGTATGTGTGAGATGTCTAGGGCTCTTCTTGGTCCTCCCAGGTATCTGCGATTAGTTAATGAGATATTTCAACAACACAATCCAGACAGAACACGGCATGGTCCAGACCCTGCAGGAATGAAGGTGTGAGTCATCCCCTCAGGACAAGTACCAGAACCAGCTGAGGGGTTGCCCCAGACAGAGGGTAAAGGAGATGGGTAGACAGTACCAAGACTTAACTGCCAGTGATATCCAGAACATTCCAACGAAATGAAAACAGCAGTAGTATGTACTTGATGACTTAATACTATCCCCAAGCTCAGTGGAAAACAAACAGAAAAACACCAGATTTTCCATTCAGATAAAATGCTTAGGGCAAAAGCCCAACTTTTACTAACAGAAACTCATAACATGAAGTTTGTGATGCTTTTTCTTAGCCTCAAGGAGAGAACTTCTTAGTTAACTCATGCTAGGAGGCGTCAACAATATTTGGTCACATTCTAGGACAGCCAACTGGTTCTACTTTCTCATCGGTCATTGCATATTGGGATTATAAATTTTGAGCATCATTATCCTTTTTGGGAAACTGGTCTGATTCCATTTCTTTTAGTGTCTTCTCAAGGTCATTGATTAAGTCTTGTCTTTTAAATCTGAAAATATAGAGACAAGTCATTAGTCAAAGATACCCAAAGAACCTATGATTCAGGTGACTCTGTAGGAAATGCAAAGAGAAGCTCAATTTTCAGGAGAACAGAAAACACATCTGCACGGTAAGGGACAGCACTGTGAATACAGAGTGACAATTCAGGGTCAAGGCCCACCTCAATCTCTTGTGTGAAGAGAAGGTTCCTTGAGCTTGGTAAAATGAGTGAGACTCAGAGAATATCAATCTAAATAACTGGAGACGACATGACCTCTAAGTGACGAAAAGGGTTTGAGAAAAGCCAGGCAGGGCCCGACCCTAACCCTCACCTAGCAGGACCCGCCCCTGCTGTGAAACATACTGGACATTTCCTCCTTCACTCACCTCCGTGATTCCTTCATGGCATATAGGAAAAAACTTCTCCGCAATTCTGGAGTTCCTTGCACTCCTTGAAGCAATTTGAAGACTTTTTCATATTCTGGAGATTTTAGAATAAAATAGCATCAGTATTTCTGAAGAAGAAAGGGGAGGCAGAACTCAATCTTGGTGTCTCAGTGACCATTCAAGGGCTAGAATGTTACAGAGTATCTGAGCTTTCCATGCTTACATTCAGATATCCGAACATATCCACCAATGGAATCTAGTGCACAATAACCAATTAAAAAATACAAAAGAACAAATAAATTTACTGGGACATTTCAATCAAAATAAAGAGGACCCATTCTAATTTGGAAAACCCAATTCTGGCAAAGGATGAGCCTCAAGAGGTCGGTGGAATCGAGTCTGGATTGTAGAATGGGAAAGACTTCCTGTGGTTTCACTGATAAAAATTCTTATCCTACTTACTTCCTCCAAAATGTCGAATTTCCTTCTTTAATTTCTCTTTTATTTCCATATTGATTTTCACTGGTATCGGCAGTTGATGTGGCACAGACATGGCTGTGACCTTGGGGTCATCTGCAGAGAGACAGCTGGGAATGATTCCTCCCACCAGTGCATCACCACCTGGTGTAGGAATCAACCCACCCTTGCAGACACGGGCTAATTCATGACACAAAGAATCTAACAGCGTGGAATACCATCTCCTGTCGTACACACGCTCTGGAGAACAGATTTTGACCAGAAGCCATCAGGTGGGGACAAACCACTTTTCCTCCCTTTCCTATGGATACTGTGACCTACAGGTGCATCTGGAAACCTAGTTGAATGTGAAGATAAAATGATGTGCATTTCAGGAACCCCACATGCACATCTATGTGCTCCACATTCTCTAGTATTTCACTTCATAGGAGGAGAATATACCAGATAGATGTATCAGACCTGAAAATTGGACCTCAGGAAAAAAAAACATAGCAAAGAAGCTTCTTCTATTCTTGTCATTATGCATACACACAGAAACAAACTTGGGCAATATAACTAATTGGTAAACATTCACAGAGCCCTGGCATGAGAGACTTCATGTCGCCTGGATGCCATCTTCAAGGTGAAAAGCTGAACATGTCACTTGATACCAGGACACCTGCTACTGGTACTCTATCACTAGAAATCCCAGTCAGTAAATGATCTTCCTCAACTGTCTTTTCTATCTCAGGAGATCAGTTTTTTTTTCTACACCAAGTCTGACACCTCCACTGCATTTCCTCCTCCTCCTTTGTGTCAGGCATGTACCAAAAACTGGGATATCAGCAGGAAACCAGACAGAATGGACAAAGACAATCCCAAACCCTATAGAGCTCACATGTCCATGGGAAAGGCACACGATAAGTGCACAATGGGCAAATAACATAACACACCTTTTCTTGTGTTAGGAAGGAAGTCAGCAGGCATGTGACTGAGAGCAGGAGTGGAAGTCTCTGTGGTGGCCTAGCTGGACAGGGCCCTCTGAAGAGGTGACCCCTGGCAGAGCCAGGAGCAGGAGACAGGGCCAGCCTGTGCACATGCGAAGGAGGAGGTCCAGCTGTTGCGAGGGCCATACAAGGCCCTTAGAAGGGGACAAGCTGGGGCCATGGAGCAAAGGTCAGAGGCAGAAAGAGCAAGCAGGACAGGGAGAGGACATGTAATGGCAGGAGAGGATGGCAGGGTTAGGTCGTGCAGCACATGCAGACCAGTGTCAGGAGCTCAGACTCGGTTCTGCGTACTCAGAGAGTTGATGATGGGTTTCAGAGTATGCATGTCTCCATATGAGTTCTGTGTGGACATGGTCACTCTGGGTGTACGGGAACAAATGGGCTACACAGGGTCAAGTGGGAAAGCAGGACACGAAGTCAGAAGCTATTGGAACCACTTGCTGAGGGAAGAGGCAGTGGTGGAATGAGGGACAGTGTAACAGTGGGACTCAGGGATGATGACAGTGTTAAAAGGAGAAAAATATCAGAAAGGAGAAGGAAACCAGTAGAGTGCAGAGTTTGGAAAGCCAGGAGTGTCTCCATGAAGGACAGAGTGAACACCTGGTCCAGTGTGGCTGAGAAATTAATGGCAGCCTCACCCAAAGCCAGTGACCTTGATCAGAACTGACCCGGAGGCATGGAGATGCCAGAGGTAGGGCTGCCCTGGGTCAGGGAGAGGATCAGAGGGGAGGGGAGGGGAAGAGAAGGGAGGGAAAGGGAAGACAGGCATCCTCACCAACTTCCAAGGACACAGCTGAGCCCCCAGGCTGGGATGATTTCTCTGCTTCCTCTCTCACTGACAGCAGCGCCATGGTCAGCCTTTTCTTAAATGGAAGTGCAATGATGGGCTTTCCAAAATGTTTCAGTTGGCTTTTGGGCCCAACAGCAGACTCCTCTGCTTTATCACTCATCGCTTCCTGAGGAGCATCGAAACATGTTTCAGTAATGACAAAAAACAACCATTTCAAAAGAGTACAAAGATTTGTCAGGATGTTAACATAGAACTATGTTATAATTCAACATTTGAAGTCCTAGGTATTTACCCCAAGAATACAAAAAATACTGATCTGAGGGGGTACATGCACCCCGATGTCTATAGCAGCATCGCCTACAGTAGCTGAACTATGGGAAGAGCCCAAATGTCCATCGCCTGATAAATGGAAAAAGAAGTAGTGGTGTATGTATACAATGGAATATTACTCTGCTGTCAAAAACAACAAATCTTGCCATGCACCATGACATGAGTGCAGCTAGGGAGCAGAATGTTAAGTCTGTCAGAGAAAGACAAACAGCAAATGAGTTTGCTCATATGTAGAATTTAAGAAACGAACAGATAATAATTTGTTTTATTTTAAATTATTATTTAAATAATAAGTAGCTGAGTAAAATAAGCCAAGCAGAGAATATCAAGTACCATGTGGTTTCACTTACTTGTGGAGCATAAGGAGTAACATGGAGGACAATAGGAGAAGGAAAGGAAATGTGAACTGGGGTCAATCAGAGAGGGAGATGAAGCATGAGAGACTCTGGACTCTGAGAAACAAACTGAGGGTTTGGGAAGGGAGGAGGCAGGGGGAGGGTGAGCCTGGTGGCGGGTACTGAGGGCACGAATTGCATGAAGCACTGAGTGTGGGGCATAAACAATGAATCTTGGAACACTGAAAAAAATAAAATAAAATAGAACTAAAAGAAAACTTTCCAGAAAATTTCAAAAAAATTTAAAAAATTAAAATTAAAAAAATTAAAAATTAAATAAAGAAAGAAACAGAAAACCACAGGAAGGAGAAAAGAAGGGCAAACCGGAAAACAGACTCTCCACTACGGAGAACAAACTGAGGGCTACCGGAGGGAAGGCGGTCATGGGGACGGGGTCAGTGTGTGACAGGGATGAAGGAGGGCGCTGGTGTGATGAGCACCGGGTGTGATGTGTGGAATCACTCACTTCTACTCCCGACACCAAGAATACGCTCTATGTGAACTAACGGGAGTTAACTTGGGAAACAATGCAAGCATTCCACCCGTCAGGCTCTTACAATCTGGTACCTTCCCTCTTCCACAATGTGTCCCATGCTAGGGCCTGCAAACTTCTGTGGCCAATGCAGTTAAGTCCACCTGCTTCCTACAGGGAACCACGCCTCTGCTCTGATCCCCTTCCCATCTGTACAACATTTGCTCTCCCACGAATAGGAGAGCTAGAAGGACACTTACGATATTACCTTCATGGTTTCAAAAGGTAAAGTGTTTGAAAAGAATAAAAGCACTGACCATGAAGAGCAGATTGATAAAGTAGACTTAATTGAACTGAGAATTTCAGTGGATCAAAAAGTTACTAAGACGGGAATGACATGGGGCGCCTGGGTGGCTCAGTCGGTTAAGCGTTTGATTCTTGACTTTGTCTCAGATCATGATCTCAGGGTGGTGAGATTGAGCCCCATTTTGGTTTCAAAGCTAGGCTCCAAGCTGGGTGGGAAACCTGCTTAAGAGTCTCTCTCTCCCTCTGCCCCTCCCTGCTTCTTGTGGGCATGCTCACTCTCTCTCTCTCCCTCAAAAAAAACAAAAAAGAAAAAAAAGAAAGTGACAAAACAGATCAGCAGAAGACACAGAAATTATACTTTTAAGTATATATAAATAAAAATATATGCTTTGAATAGCAAATCAATTTTTAAATGACTAATATTTCAATAAAATGTGGGTGCAATCCTCGGAAATTTCTTCAAAGCATACATGAATGGCCAATAAATCACATTAATCACTAGAAAATACACATTTAGACATAATGAGAGGTCCCTGCACACCCACCAGCATGACTGAGATTAAAAACTGCCTATGTCACAAGGGTTTCTGAGTATAGATGGTAACCAACTCTCATATACTGTCAGCCCCAGATTCCCACTTTGATGAGCAGGATCACAGGTGAAAGGTTAGATATAGAGCCCCCCCAAGGCTGAGATACACAAATCAAGGAAAATGCTTGATATACTCCACCCCGGACTGAGACAGACCATCCAAGTAAGAACAAAGCACCCCAAAGGGCATGAGGGCCCCCAATGAAGAGCTCACCCCAAGGACTGAGACAGACCACACTAGGGAGACTCCACTCCCTGGGCAGAGCCAGAGCCCCCCAAATGCTCCCCAGCCTCGGCTGAGACAGGGGAGCCAAGGAAGAGTAGCTCCCTTACCTAGGGGACGGGAAGAGCCCAAGGAACCCTCCACCCAGGGCCGAGAGGGAGAGCACTCAAGGCAGAACCCCCTTCTGGGCAGAGATGGGCCTCCTGAGGAAGAGTCTCAGCTCGCAGCCCGCAGAGTGAGCGCCGAGAAAGAGCCCCAACCGCCAGCGCTGAGGAGGCAGCCAAGGTCAGGTTCTGTCCCTGCCCCGCCGGCTCACACACAGACCCCCAGGGACAGTTTCGCGACCCTCTGAAAGCCCCCGAGGAACAGCACCCCCATAGGAGGGGACACAGCCCCCAGGAACATCTCCCCAGGACAGGAATCCCCACCAGGGACCAGCAGAACACCCCAAAGCCCAACCCCAGCATGGCGGAGACACCACACCCCTGAAAACGTGCCCCCTCGTGCTGAGCTGAACCCCAAGGAGAGTCTGTCACTCAGATAGAGGAATCCAAGGGCTGAGCTGATGCATCCGAGGAAACATCCCCCTCTCAGAGCTTGAATGGAGAGCCAGGAAGCACTTCTTGTCCCACATCCCCCCAAAACCTTGGATCTCTGCCACCCCGGCCCTGAACCTCCACCTCCCAGCATAAGACTAAGGTAGCATCCAAAGACGTGTCCTCTCACCAGCACCAGCAGTGTGAGAATTACACAGGGAACGTCCCTCACAGAACTCAGAGGCACCACAGAACTCTTCCCCAGCGGGGGGAAAAACATCCGCACTCCCAGGGTTAAAATCCTGACCTTGTTCCAGGAGCCTGGAAACAGCTCACACAATGGCAGTAAAGTTGTGGCACCTCTCACGTGGAACTTTCTAGAAATGTGCCCCCTGGGAGTTGCTGGAAATAACGCCCCCTAGGTGGTCTGGGAACGGCTTGCACAGAGAGCGGTCTGGCCAGAAGACTGATCTATTATTACTGCCCCCGGGAGGAGAAAGGGCACCTGCAGGACTTTTGGTGTTGCTGGCCACACTGGGGTGCAGTAGCCCGACCCCCCTGAGAAGCTGTGTTCAGTGCGCTTCCCGTTTCTGGAAGAGCCTCATTCCCCCCAGGAGCTGGCTATGACCCCTACCCAGAATCTGCAAGCAAGTCCTCCCGGCCATGGCTCAGGCGCCCCCTACAGGCAGAACTCGGCCACACAGGCCACAGGAAAAAACATTTCTAGGAACCCGAACATTTTTTAGTCATCAGGTGAAAGGGTTGGGTTTGAAACTGAGATTGAAAAAATCAAAAAGTGGCCCCCTGTTTTAACATAAAAAGAGGAAGAATACTTGATGATCATAATCCTGAGGAAAAATTAAAAGCATTTCATAAAATTTGCTTATACAAATCTGCTTTGCCCGTTATTCCTGGGGAGAAACATTTGAAGTATTTCTTGCACATAAAATGAAAGCAAGACAAGATGCTCACTGTCATCCCTTCTATTCAGCACTCCCTACAGGGGTCCTGCCTGGCACCTTAAGATGGTGAACAGGGCTGTGCCTGCAGAGCGAGCTCTCAGATTGTTAGTGATGGACGAACCCCAGGAGCGGTGTTTTTCAGGGAATCAATAGGCATGTCATATAGTGACAATATTTTGGCATTAGGGATTGTGGGGAGCTCCAATCAGTTCAGTCCCTTCCAGTGGCTGACAGGTGGCTGGTGTTCAGAGATTTCACGAATGTGACATCATTGGTTTCAAGGCCACCACGGAGCTGAGGTGAGGGCAGTAGGAATATTGCTCATCACAACAGCCCAGAGCTCACTGTCCCTACTTGGATGGAGCCATCGTTCTTGACAGAACACTCTTTCAGTTGTTGTCAGGCTTGGGTTAATTTGCACATTTCTGAAACCAGTTCATTAGACAGGATTTGCCCGTGTTCTCATTACTTATATGCTAGAGTGGATTTTCACAGGCCCTTCCTCCACCAACCCAGATGTGCCTCCTTGTATAGGCTACATCCTAAGTGAAGTATAACTCCACTGTATCTCACTGTAAATTATTTATATTGCTTTCCTCTTTGTTCCAGAAGAAAAGTAGCATAGGTAGTGCCTGCATATTATGAAAACTGCTTGTAAACCAAGCCTCTTGAGTTGCTCCTCTAGCCAGGTGGTTGTGTGAAATGCACATGAAGACATGGGTGCAGATTCAGAGAGCATACCGGTTTTTAATTTTGTTTAACAAATTATCCAAATTCAGTGGCTTCAAAAGTTTCCCCAAACATGATGGGTGAAACCCATTTCTTCCTTCTATCATTATTCTGTAGCTCCAAATTCAGGATCATCTTGACGGGGATCTCTGCTTCAGGGTTTAAAAGGGTGACTTCACAATCTTGGCCAAGCCAAGTCATACTGTGGAAGGTCTGGAGTGACACTAACTGGCCTCCACACTTAGTCCGAATTGTAGGCACAACCCATTTTCCTTGCCATGTGAGCGTATCGTCCTTGGTTTCTTGATAGCCATGAGCTACAGGCCACTCTCACCTCTCAGACCCTGCCATCAGGTCCCTCTCCTGTGGTCTTTATCATCTTCAAGGAGGCTAGAGCACAGACCACATTGTCCCCAAGCGAAAGTACATTTTCTTGCAAATGTTTCACTTCATACAGGATGGTTGTCAGAATACAGGATGGTTGTCAGAAGGTGATCAAAGTAGAAAACAAAGCAGTTGAGGATTGTGGAATGAAACTGGTGGTTGATGAGCTTGTGCACAGAATAACTGATCTCTTAAAGGAGCCCAGGAAATGACTGTAAGTCCAAATGCTTTAAAATATTACAACTGAATTGAACACATAGGTCATTATAATGTTGACACTATATTTCTACTGTATACTGTTGATATAGCTACCAAATTAGCTGATTATAAAAAGCACTTCTGTGTCAACTTTCTCCTATAAAATGAAAAACAAATGTTACATGCTTCTAGGAAAATATGTTGAATGTGGCATATTGTTGAGATTTAAAGAAGCAAAATGTGTATGCTCTTGCCTCTTGATTGTATACCAGGTGTGACTCATCCCAACCAAAATTTAGGATTATTGTGTATGTTCACACTAAAGATAATATCACAAGAGTAAAGATTTTTATTGACTTGGTTGAAATGAAGACAAAAAGCTGACTATAGCCTAGTGGATACAAATTTTCATACATGGTAAGTGCTCAGTCCAGTGATGCAGTAAGGGACCGAGTATGACAGGTGCATGCAAGTGGCATAGAGGCCATTATGCCTGCAAAAATGATTGTGCCAAATTTGTATCCTAATGGGATCAATTTTTGATGAAAACAACTGCTCAAGGAATAGTCTTTATGTCTATGAGGAAACTGTCTTTGACTACAAACGGAGACATGATGAAGCATCAGACCAAATGCAATCAAGATATTATTACACACAGACTTCCACAAAAATTTTGTAATGTTTCTTCATTTACTTGACAGAAAGAGAGAAAAAAAATCTGAAGCAGACTCCCTACTGATCCCAGAGCCCATCACGGGCTGAGGTCATAATCTGAGCCAAAACCAGGATTTGGGCACTTAACCGACTGAGCGGCCCAGGTACCTGGAGACTAGTACAGATTTTTAAAAGGTATGATATCAAATGACATAAAGACCTTACACCAATTCACTTTTCCTTTCCCTCTCCTAATGTCCTCCATGTTATTCGGAATTGGGGTGAATTGGAGGGGGAGACGAAGCATGAGAGATTGTGGACTTTGAGACACAAACTGAGGGTTTGGGAAGGGAGGAGGCTGCGGGAATGGGTGAGCCTGGTGGTGGGTACTAAGGAGGCCATGTATTGCATGGAGCACTGGGAGTTGCGCATAAACAATGAAACTTGGGAGGCGCCTGGGTGGCTCAGTTGGTTAAGCGACTGCTTTTGGCTCAGGTCATGATCCTGGAGACCCGGGATCGGGCCCCACATTGGGCTTCCTGCTCGGCGGGAGGCCTGCTTCTCCCTCTCTCAGTCCCTCTGCTTGTGTTCCCTCTCTCGCTGTGTTTCTCTGTCAAATAAATAAATAAAATCTTTAATAAAAAAAACAATGAAAAAAAAAACAATGAAACTTGGAACACTGAAAAAATAAAATAAAATTTAAAATAATAAGAAAGACATTTTACCAAAGGAAAAGCATATTGTATAATGGATTGTGATTTCTTACATAACTCATAGAAGTGGGATGATCTTATGAACAAAGCAGAGGAAGGTAGTAAAGTTCTACAACCATAAACCATGACTGTATATCAAGACATTTGCTTAAGTGAAGGTCTATTCCACTGATCCCATGAACGAACTTTGAAAGTGTGTTTGATAACAAAGATGGGAATATATTTCTTGAGTACCCAGTGAAGGGAAGAAAAGTATAGAACTTAGAAATGCACTAATACTCACCTGATAGATTCAATTTTTAAGGAGGGAGAGTACATATCAAATAGAAATTAGGGAGTTCCAAATGTACTAATTTCACATCCAAAGTGGAGATATTTCAAATTAAATAAAGGATCTTTAAGGCTTGGAATATTTAATAGAAAAATGGTATTCTGTTGACTACATCTGATTTACAAAAAGAAGCGACTGATGTGATTCATAAATGCACTGACAATATAAGTTCTGTAGAAATTTCATTGATAGGGGCACCTGGGTGGCTCAGTCAGTAAGTGTCTGCCTTCGGCTCAGTTCATGATCCAGGGTCCTGGGATCAAGCCCTGCATTGGGCTCCCTGCATGGTGGGAAGCCTGCTTCTTCTTCTCTCACTCCTCCTGCTTGTGTTCCCTCTCTAGCTATGTTTCTTTCTGTCAAATAAATAAATAAAATCTTTAAAAATATGTATTTCATTGATAGCAATTAGTTTAAAGCAGAGACAATATCTATACTTTTAGCACATCAGAATTGTGTTTGGATCTTATAAATCTGACTCATGACTTTTCCTTTGTCACTCATGTTGAAATGCAGAAGCAGACATGAGATTCTTTTTTAAAGATTTCATTTATTTGACAGAGAGAAACACAGCCAGAGAGGGAACACAAGCAGGGGGAGTGAGAGAGGGAGAAGCAGGCTTCCCGCTGAGCAGGGAGCCCAATGTGGGGGCTGGAACCCTTGCAGGGACAGGGTGAGCTCAGGACCCGTGGGGTCACAGAAGGACACAGGGTGCCTGAGCGCAGCAGAGCTCCACGTATCAGAGCGGGGAAGCCAGCTGCAGAGAGAGAGCCTAGGAGGGGGCTCTCAGCTCAGGCTTACCTTAAATCATGATCCAAGGCACAGTCTGGCCACTGCTTTTCCAACAGGGATCCCACAAGTGGCAGATCTGGGGAGACTCCTCCATCCACCGGGAGGAGTGGCCAGGAGAACACTGCAGGGATCTGTTGGGTTTGGAGACTCCAAATGGGGCTGAGCGCCAGAGACAGAAATGAACAGTCATAAGCCAGGTGACACAGAGCACAGCCGGAGACCAGGGAGATGGGCAGGAATGACAGCTTTTCTCTGAGGGTGCACTGAGAAGTGGCGCCTGGGCTCTCAGCTCCTCTGGGCTGGAGAGTGGGGGCCACCATCTTCATTCCTGGCTCCAAAGCTGTAGGGAACAAAAGCTTCTGAGAGGGAATCCGAGCAGATCGCTTAGCCTGGCCCCTGGCAAGGGCAGGGCAGTTCCAACTTAGACAAAGACATCTGAGAATCACTGCAACAGGCACCGTTCCCAGAAGGTCAGCAAGAACATCCAGCCAAGACCAAGTTCACTGATCAATGATAACTGCAGAACTCCAGAAGGAGGGGAAGGCAGTACACAGAATTAATGGCTTTTCCCCACCATGATTCTTAAGTCTTTCAAAGTTAAATTATTTAATTTTATTTTTTCCTACCCTATTCTTTAATTTTTCCTCTTTCCTATTTTAACTATTTTATCTTATCAATACCTTTCTAAAAATCTTCTTAAATTTTCATTGTTATAGTCATAGTCAATCCCTTCTTTATATTTAACCTTATTTTTTGTATACATATAAGTTTTTCTTTCTTTAAGATTTTGGGATACAGTTTCTTCTAACAGATCAAAATATACCCTAAATCTAGCAAAAGGCTTTGTTCTAGTTTCCAGCCTGATCACATTCTCTCCCCTTTTTTTTCTTTCTTTTTTCAACCAACTTTTTATCCTGCACTTTCTTCTAACAGACCAAAATACACCCAAAACCAAGTATGTGTCTTTGTTCTATTCACCAGTCTAATTATATATATTTCTTCTTCCCCCCCTCCTTTCATCTCCCCCTGGTTTCGGGTCTATTCTGATTTGGTTAGTGTATATTTATCTGGGGTCATTGCTACCCTTTTAGTATTTTGTTCTCTCATTCATCTATTCTTATCTGGATAAAATGACAAGGTGCAAAAACTCACCTCAAAAAAAAAAAAAAAAGAAGCAAGAGGCAGTACCAACAGCTAGGGACTGTAATCAATACAGACATTAGTAAGATGTCAGAACCAGAGTTCAGAATGACAATTATCAAGATGCTAGATGGATTGGAAAAAGCATAGAAGATACCAGAGATCCCTTTCTGGAGACATAAAACCCTTTATGGAGAAATAAAAGACTAAAATATAACCAAGTAAATCAAAAAAGCTATTAATGAGGTGCAATCAAAAAGGGAGGCTCTTGGGGCACCTGGGTGGCTCAGTTGGTTGGGCAGCTGCCTTCGGCTCAGGTTATGATCCTGGAGACCCAGGATCAAGTCCCACATTGGGTTCCCTGCTCGGCAGGAAGCCTGCTTCTCCCTATCTCACTCCTGCTGTTTGTGTTCCCTCTCTGTGTTTCTCTCTGTCAAATAAATAAAATCTTGAAAAAAGAAAAAGGGAGGGTCTTACTGCTAAGATAAATGAGGCAGAAGAGAGAATTAGTGCTATAGAAGACCAAATTATGGAGAATAAAAAAGCCGAGAAAAAGAGACATAAACGACTACTAGACCATGACGGGAGAATTCAAGAGATAAGTGATACCATAAGATGAAACAGTACTAGAATAAATGGGATCCCAGAAGAAGAAGAAGAAGAAAGAGAGAGAGGAGCAGAAGGTATATTGTAACAAATAGCAGAGAACTTCCCTAATTTGGGAAAGGGAACAAGAATCCAAATCCTGGAGGCACAGAGAACCCCCCCAAAATCAACAAAAATAGGTCAACACCCTGTCATCCACTAGTAACACTTACAAGTCTCGGTGACAGAGAGAAAATCCTTAAGGCAGCTCAGGACAAGAGGTCTGTGATTTACAATGGTAGAATATTAGACTGGCAGCCAACCTATCCACAGAAACCTGGCAAGCCAGAAAGGACTGGCATGATATATTCAGAGCAATAAATGAGAAAAATATGTAGCCAAGAATACTATATCCAGCTAGGCTGCCTCTGAATATAGAAGGAGAGATTAAAAGCTTCCAGGACAAACAACAACTAAAAGAATTTGCTAAAACCAAGCCAGTCCTACAGGAAATACTGAAAGGGTCCTCTAAGCAAAGAGAGAGCCTAAAAGTGAAAGATCAGAAAGGAACAGAGACAATATACAGTAACAGTCACCTTATGGACAATACAATGACACTCAATAGTTACCCTGAATGTAAATGCGCTAAGTGCCCCAGTAAAAAGACACGGGGTATCAGAATGGATTAAAAAAAAACAAGACCCATTGATATGCTGTCTCCAAGAAACTCATTTTAGACCGAAAGACACCTCCAGATTGAAAAAGAAGGGGTGGATAACAGTTTACCGTGCTAATGGACATCAAAAGAAAGCTGGGTGGCAATCCTTATATCACATAAAATAGATTGTAAGCCAAAGACTATAATAAGAGATGAGGAAGGGCATGGTATCATACTTAAAGGGTCTGTCCAACAAGAAGACCTAACAATTTTAAATATGTATGCCCTTAGCAAGGGAGCAGCCAGTTATATAAACCAAGTAATAACAAAATCCAAGAAACACATTGACAATAATAGTAGGGGACTTTAATACCCCCCTCACTGAAATAAGGCACATCATCTAAGCAAAAGATCAACACAGAAATAAAGGCTTTAAATGACACACTGGACCAGATGGACATCACAGATACATTCAGAACATTCCATCCCAAAGCAGGAGAATACACATTCTTCTGTAGTACACATGGAACATTCTCCAGAATAGATCACATCCTGGGTCACAAATCAGGTCTCAGCTGGTACCAAAAGATGGGGATTATTTCCTGTATATTTTTAGAGCACAATACTTCACAAGAGGAAAGATGGAAAGAACTCAAATACATGGAGGCTAAGGAGCATCCTGCTCACAAATGAATGGGTCAACCAGGAAATTAAAGAAGAATTTAAGAAATTCATGGGAAAAAATGAAAATAAAAACACAACCGTTCAAAATCTTTAGGATACAGCAGTGGTGGTCCTTGTTTCTCAAGAAACAAGAAAGATCTCAAATACACAACCTAACCTTACACCTAAAGGATCTGGAGAGAAAAAAAATAAAGCCTAATCCCATTAGGAAAAGAGAAATAATAAAGATCAGAGCTTACATCGATGAAATAGAAACCAAAAGAACAGTAAAATAGATCAACAAAACTGGGAGCTGGTTCTTTGAAATAATTGATACGGGTTGATAAACCCCTGGCCAGTCTTCTAAAAAAGAAAATATAAACTATCCAAATTTATAAAAATCATGAATGAAAGAGCCAAGATCACAACCAACACCAAAGAAATAAAAACAATAATGAGAACATACTACAAGCAACTATACACCAGCACATTTGACAATCTGGAAGAAATAGATGCATTCCTAGAGATGTAGAAAGTACCAAAACTGAACCAGGAAGAAATAGAAAACCTGAACAGACTCATAACCAGTAAGGACTTTGAAGCAGTATTCAAATATCTTCTGACAAACAAGGGTGCAGGGCCAGATGGCTTTCCAGGGGAATTCTACCAAACATTTAAAGAAGAATTAATTCCCATTCTCCTGAAACTGTTCCAAGAAATAGAAATGGAAGGAAAACATCAAAACTCATTTTATGATGCCAGCCTTACCTTGATCCCAAAACCAAACAAAGATCTCATCAAAAAGGAGAATTACAGACCAATATCCCTATTGAACATGGATGGAAAAACCCTTGGCAAAATACTAGCCAATAGGATGCAACAGTACATTAAAAGAATTATTCACCACAACCAAGTGGGATTTATTTCTGGGCTGAAAGGTTGGTTCAACATCCAAAAATCAATCAATGTGATATAATACATTAATAAAAGAAAAAACAAGAACCATATGACCCTCTCGATAGATGCTAAAAAAACATTTGACAAAATACAGCATGCTTTCTTGATCAAAACTCTTCACAGTGTGGGCATAGAGCATACATACCTCAATATCATAAAAACCATCAATGAAAAACCCACAGTGAACATCATTCTCAATGGGGAAAAACCGAGAGCTTTTCCCATAATGCCAGGAACATGGCAGGGCTTGCCACTCTCACCATTGATATTCGGCATAGTATTAGAATATGTTGAGTCCTAGTCTCAACAATCAAACAACAAAAAGAAATAAAAGGCGGAGGAGAGGGGAAGATGGCCGAAGGCCAGGTGACCCCATTTCAAAGAGTCTCCTGAAGTGAGCTCAATTCCTGCAGAAAACACTACAGGAACACTATGAGCACTCATGAAATCAGCCTGAAATGTGATATTTCGCACTTCTGGATCACCGCGGGGGACAAGGAGCATCAGCAAAGAGGTAGAGAGAAGTGAGAGTGATGGAAGGGATATCCAAAGCACAGGGAAGGAAACCGGCAGAGGCGACCCATTGGAAGGCAATACCCCAGCACGAAAGTGCTCTGTGTTTGGGGAACAACAGCAGGTTATGGTCTGATTCAAAGCAAACAGAAACGGAGTGCCTGAGGGGCAGCTGGGGAAAAGGGATCGGCAGAGAGAGAGTGCTCCCAGTGCCGCTCGCTCGAGGGAACCGCGAAACCAGCGGAGGGGAGTCTATTTTTCCTGCCACTTTTTTCCTTCTTTTTTTTTTCTTTCCTCTGCTGCTTTTCTCTGCCACTTCTCTCCACCCCGTGGGCCAGGCACAGACCCCTCAGGGAAGGCGATTTTGCAGACTTGCACGGGATGTGCGGGGCCGTGGGACCTCAGTCCCTCCTGCCTAGGGGTCACACAGACTCCCTGGGCACAGGCAAGGTCCCACGACCCAAAATCAGTTGTGGTTTTCATGGCGTGGGAGCGAAACGACAAGCAGGGGCTTTGGACAGGAATCAAACTAGCGTCTGCACCTGCCTGGCTGTGACAGGCGACCATGGGAGAGGATACAGGGAGAGGCTGTGTGCACCCCCATCGTCCAGAGGGTTGCTAACTAGGGGCTCTCTCTGGGAAGGAGGTCTGGGCGCAGACATCTTCCTCTGACCTGACTTCCTCAACAGCTACAAAAGGCCATAAAAGAACAACACCCCCCAGAGAACTGTACCCTGACAACCTGGTTACAATAGACTCCAGTCCCTAGGAAGGGGGTGGAGAGACGCAGCCCAGGTGGAAGGGACTGAAAACAGCACGGCAGGCCCCGCCTCCAGAAGGAAAGCCAGAAGCACAAGAGGACAACACCCAAACTGTAAAACCCCAACAAGGGGGGAAAAGCAATTTATTAAACTCCTCATACTGCCCCAAAAGCTGTATACTTTATTGATACAGTTTTTCACCTTGTTTGCTTTTTTAACTTTTTTCTATTTTTACTTTTAAAGTTTCCACATTAATCTTAAAAATTCATTCTCACGGTTTTTGTTCTTTTACTTTCTAATCCACTTTTTATCACAACGTGATACTTAATACAACACTCCATAACAATTTTTTAAAAGATTTTATTTATTTGACAGAGAGAAACACAGCCAGAGGGGGAACACAAGCAGGGGGAGTGAGAGAGGGAGAAGCAGGCTTCCCGCCGAGCAGGGAGCCCGATGTGGGACTGGACCCCAGGTCTCTGGGATCATGACCTGAGCCGAAGGCAGTCGCTTAACCAACTGAGCCACCCAGGTACCCTTCCATAACAATTTTTTACCTTGAAATTTTTTCAAACACATACCTGTGTTTTCTGTTGTTGTTGTTGTTGTTGTTGTTGTTGCCTCTAGTTTGCTTGTTTGTTGTATCTGTTTTTTTCCCTTTCTTCTCTCTTCTTTCCTTTATTTTTTCTTTTACATATACATATAGTTATAAGCTTCAAGGTAATCCTACACCCCTATTCAATACTACCCCTATATACAACCATTTCCAATCTCCGTATATCTTTAGAAAGTGGGCTCCTCCAACAATAATAACAAGACAAACTCGAGAAGATCTGAAATCCTTTCCTTGCCCACAAGGAGTGTCTGCCCTCACCTTCCCACCCTAGTCTGTCAGTGTTTCTGTGTAATTGTTTTTGCCTTTGTAACATAAATACTGGTCTTGGGGGTCATTCAGGTTGGCTTAGCTTTTTGATCTCTTCATTTACTCTTGATGGCCTTTTTCTTTACCCTGTAGTAGTTCTGTACCATATAAATCCTACCACTGGGCCCCAAGAAAAGAAAAGGGTTTCTTTTCTTGCTTCCTTTCTCCCTTTCTCTTGTTTCTTTCTTCTTCCTTTTTGGTGGTGAATTCTGATTGCTCCAAAACCTTCCAGCGACCAATTCACCAGGATAGTGGCTGATATATTTAGCTATACACCCCCTCAACCACTCCTCACCACAATGACTCAGAGGAGGAACATCCAACAGAAGAAGAACTCTGAGATTGCAACCCCAGTCACAGAATTACTGGAAATGAACATAAACAATATGACAGAAATGGGATTCAGGGCAGCAATCGTCCGAGCAATGGCTAATTTGGAAAAGAACATTAGTCTCAAAGTGGAAGCCCTAATAACAGAAGTGAACCTGGAGGTTACAAAGGCTATTAATGAGATGCAATCTAATTTAAATATGCTAACAGCTAGAGTACATGAAGCTGAAGATCGTATCACTGATTTAGAAGGCAGATGGACTAAGAAGGAGGGGCAAGAGAAGTCTTGGAGCAAACAGCTAAAATCCCATGAAAACAGAATAAGGGAAATAAATGACGTCATGAAACGCTCCAATATCAGAATTATTGGAATCCCCAAAGGAGTTGAGAGAGAGAGAAGCCTAGAAGATACAGTTGAACAAATCATGGACAAAAATTCCCCTAATCTGGGGAATGAAACTAATGTTCATGTCCTAGAGGCAGAGAGGACAACCCCCAAGATCAATGAGGCCAGAAAAACCCCCAGGCACATAATTGTGAAATTCGCGAATCATAAAACCAAAGAATATGTCTTAAGGGCAGCTAGGGGGAAGCAATCCCTTACCTATAGAGGGAGGACCATCAGAATAACCTCAGACCTTTCCACAGAAACCTGGCAAGCCAGAAAGGGCTGGCAAGACATATTCAGGAAATTACATGACAAAAATATGCAACCAAGGATAATGTATCCAGCAAGGTTGGCTTTCAGAATGGAAGGAGAAATAAAGAGCTTCCAGGACCGCCAAAGTCTAAAAGATTATGCAACCACCAAGCCAGCACTATAAGAAATACTAAGAGGGGTTCTATAAAAGAGAAATGAACACAAGAGTGACACAGAACAGAAATTTACAGAGGTAAACTATAGAAACATGAACTTCACAGGCAACATGATGTCAATACAAACGTACCTATCAATAATCACTCTCAATGAATGGCCTAAATGCTCCAGTAAAAAGGCACAGGGTTGTAGACTGGATAAAACCACAGGACCCATCCATATGCTGTTTACAAGAGACACATTTTGAATCTAAAGACATTTCCAGATTGAAAGTGAGGGGATGGAGGACCATCGTTCATGCCAACGGACCCCAAAAGAAAGCTGGGGTAGTGATTCTCATATCAGACAAATTGGATTTTAATATAAAGACTGTAGTCAGAGACACAGAAGGACACTATGTCATTCTCAAAGGGTCTATACAGCAAAAAGATCTAACAATTGTAAATATTTATGCCCCCAACATGGGAGCAGCCAACTACATAAGCCAACTGTAAAGCAAAATAAAGAATCATACTGATACAAATACATTAATTGTAGGAGATCTTAACACACCACTCTCAGCAATGGACAGATCATCTAAACAGAAAATCAACAAAGAAACAAGAGCCTTGAATGACACATTGGACCAGATGGATCTCATAGATATATTCAGAACATTCCACCCTAAAACGGCAGAATACTCATTCTTCTCAAGTGCACATGGAACTTTCTCCAGAATAGACCACATACTAGGTCACAAATCAGGGCTCAACCAATACCAGAAGATTGAGATTATTCCCTGAACATTCTCTGATCACAATGCCGTGAAACTGGAACTCAACCACCATAAAAAGTTCAGAAGAAAATCAAACGCTTGGAAGCAAAAGACGATCCTGCTCAAGTATCTGCGGATCAACCAGGAAATCAAAGAAGAACTGAAACACTTCATGGAAAACAATGAGAATGAAGATACATCGATCCAAAACCTATGGGATACAGCAAAGGCAGTCCTAAGGGGGAAATTCATAGCCATCCAAGCCTCACTCAAAAAAATGGAAAAATCCCGAATACACCAATTCTCATTACACCTTAAAGAACTGGAAAATCAACAAAAAATTAAACCAACCCCACAGACTAGATGGGAAATAATTAGGATTAGAGCAGAGAAGAATGAATCAGAAACTAGAGATACCGTAGAACACAGCAACGAAACTAGGAACTGGTTCTTTGAAAGAATCAATAAAATCGATAAGCCATTGGCCAAACTAATCCAAAATAAAAGGGAGAAGACCCAAATTAATAAAATTATGAATGAAAGAGGAGAGATCACGACTAACACCAAGGAAATAGAAACAACACAGATATTACTATCAACAATTATATGCTGATAAGTTTAATAACCTAGAAGATATGGATACATTCCTAGAAACCTATAAACATCCAAGACTGAAACAGGAAGACATTGACAATCTGAATAGACCTATATTTAGTACAAGATTGAAGCAGTGATCAAAAACCTCCCCAAAAACAAGAGCCCAGGACCAGATGGATTCCCTGGGGAATTCTACCAAACATTCAAAGAAGAAATAACACCTATTCTCCTGAAGCTCTTTCAAAAAATAGAAACGGAAGGAAAACGTCCAGACTCTTTCTATGAAGCCAGCATCACTAATCCCCAAACCAGACAAAGACCCCATCAAAACGGAGAACTTCAGACCAATATCGCTGATGAATACAGATGCCAAGATTCTCAACAAGATCCTTGCTAACAGGATCCAACAATACATTAAAAATATTATCCACCATGACCAGGTGGAATTTATCCCAGGGATGCAAGGGTGGTTCAACACTCGCAAATCAATCCACGTGATTGAACAAATCAATAAGAGAAGAAAGAAGAACCACATGGTACTCTCAATTGTTGCAGAAAGGCATTTGACAAAATACAACATCTGTTCCTGATCAAAACTCTTCAAAGTTTAGGGATAGAGGGAACATTTCTCAACCTCATAAAATCTATCTATGAAAAACCCACAGGGAATATCATTCTCGATGGAGAAAAACTGACAGCCTCCCCTCTGAGATCAGGAACAAGGCAAGGATGCCCACTCTCACCACTACTGTTCAACATAGTGTTAGAAGTCCTAGCAACAGCAATCAGACAATAGAAAGAAATAAAAGGTATCCAGCTTGTCAAAGAAGAAGTCAAACTCTCTCTCTTTACATATGCCATGATACTCTATGCGGAAAACCCAAAAGACTCTACCCCCAAACTACTAGAACTCATAAAACAATTTGGTGACGTGGCAGGATACAAAATCAATGCACAGAAATCAGTTGTGTTCTTATACACTAACAATGAAAATATAGAAATGGAAATCAGAGAATAGATTCCATTTACTATAGCACCAAAAACCATAAGATACTTCGGAATAAACCTAACCAAAGAGGTCAAGGATCTGTACTTGAGGAACTACCGAACACTCAAGAAAGAAACTGAAGAAGAAACAAAAAGATGGAAGAGCATTCCATGCTCATAGATCAGAAGAATAAACATTGTCAAAATGTCTATACTACCCAGAGCAATCTATCCTTTCAATGCCATTCCAATCAAAATTCCACCAACATTCTTGAAAGCGTTGGAACAAACAATCCTAAAATTTATATGGAACCAAAAAAGACCTGGAATCGCTAAGGAATTGCTGAAGAAAAAAAACAAAGCTGGGGGCATCTCATTATCTGACTTCAGGCTTTATTACAAAGCTGTGATTACCAAGACAGTGTGGTACTGGCACAAAAACAGACAAATGGACCAATGGAACAGAGTAGAGAGTCCAGATATGGACCCACAAATCTACAGGCAAATCATCTTTGACAAATCAGGAAAAAATATCCAGTGGAAAAAGGACAGTCTCTTCAATAAATGGTGCTGGGAAAATTGGACAGCTACGTATAGAAGAATTAAACTAGACCATTCTCTTACACCACACACAAAGGCAAACTCGAAATGGATGA
This sequence comes from Spilogale gracilis, assembly GCA_004023965.1. Lineage (NCBI taxonomy): Eukaryota > Metazoa > Chordata > Mammalia > Carnivora > Mephitidae > Spilogale > Spilogale gracilis. Next base: position 850 of record PITA01022146.1, on the reverse strand, counting down.
AAGACCTCAACGTGAGACAGGAATCCATCAAAATGCTGGAAAAGAACATAGGCAGTAACCTGTTTGACATCAGCCACAGCAACTTTTTTCAAGACACGTCTCCAAAGGCAAAGGAGACAAAAGTGAAAATGAACTCTTGGGACTTCATCAAAATAAAAACCTCTGCACAGCAAAGGAAACTGTCAACAAAACAAAGAGGCAACCCACAGAATGGGAAAGGATTTTTGCAAATGACACTACAGACAAAGGGCTGATATCCAAGATTTATAAAGAACTACTCAAACTCAACATCCAAAAAGACGATGAACACACCAAAAAATGGGCAAGAGACATGAAGAGGCACTTCTCCATAGAGCATATACAAATGGCTAACAGATACATGAAAAAATGTTTAGCGTCACTAGCTATCAGGGAAAATCAAATCAAAACCACACTGAGATACCACCTTACACCAGTCAGAATGACCAAAATTAACAAGTCAGGAAACAAGTGTTGGAGAGGCTGTGGAGAAAGGGGAACTCTCTTACACTGGTGGTGGGAATACAACTTGGTGTAGCCGCTTTGGAAAACAGTGTGGAGATTCCTTAACAAACTAAAAATAGAGCAACCCTATGACCCTGCAATTGCACTATTGGGCATTTACCCCAAAGATACAGATGTAGTGAAAAGAAGGGCCATATGTACCCCAATGTTCATCGCAGCAATGGCCACAATCACCAAACTGTGGAAAGAGCCAAGGTGCCCTTCAACAGATGAATGGATAAAGAAGACGTGGTACTTATATACAATGGAATACTATGCCTCCATCAGAAAGGATGAATATCCAACTTTTTTAGCAACATGTACTGGA